>CACVBM020000055.1:403784-415050 GCA_902728155.2 Microthlaspi erraticum
ATGGATTAATATACACATGACTATGAGGACAAACATGAGTGAAACGGTCTCAATCCAAGGGAGGAACATCAAATGGACCTAATTTGGGAACCGGAAGAGGTAAGGAGTCCGAAATGTACCTCTGTGACTCCACATTGTGGAAACTCACTTGTAGTGTATAAGATGAACTAGATGGACCCATACTTACCCAAACATGGATTAATAGGTTCTACACATGACTATGAGGACAAACATGAGTGAAACGGTCTCAATCCAAGGGAGGAACATCAAATGGACCTAATTTGGGAACCGGAAGAGGTAAGGAGTCCGAAATGTACCTCTGTGACTCCACATTGTGGAAACTCACTTGTAGTGTATAAGATGAACTAGATGGACCCATACTTACCCAAACATGGATTAATAGGTTCTACACATGACTATGAGGACAAACATGAGTGAAACGGTCTCAATCCAAGGGAGGAACATCAAATGGACCTAATTTGGGAACCGGAAGAGGTAAGGAGTCCGAAATGTACCTCTGTGACTCCACATTGTGGAAACTCACTTGTAGTGTATAAGATGAACTAGATGGACCCATACTTACCCAAACATGGATTAATAGGTTCTACACATGACTATGAGGACAAACATGAGTGAAACGGTCTCAATCCAAGGGAGGAACATCAAATGGACCTAATTTGGGAACCGGAAGAGGTAAGGAGTCCGAAATGTACCTCTGTGACTCCACATTGTGGAAACTCACTTGTAGTGTATAAGATGAACTAGATGGACCCATACTTACCCAAACATGGATTAATAGGTTCTACACATGACTATGAGGACAAACATGAGTGAAACGGTCTCAATCCAAGGGAGGAACATCAAATGGACCTAATTTGGGAACCGGAAGAGGTAAGGAGTCCGAAATGTACCTCTGTGACTCCACATTGTGGAAACTCACTTGTAGTGTATAAGATGAACTAGATGGACCCATACTTACCCAAACATGGATTAATAGGTTCTACACATGACTATGAGGACAAACATGAGTGAAACGGTCTCAATCCAAGGGAGGAACATCAAATGGACCTAATTTGGGAACCGGAAGAGGTAAGGAGTCCGAAATGTACCTCTGTGACTCCACATTGTGGAAACTCACTTGTAGTGTATAAGATGAACTAGATGGACCCATACTTACCCAAACATGGATTAATAGGTTCTACACATGACTATGAGGACAAACATGAGTGAAACGGTCTCAATCCAAGGGAGGAACATCAAATGGACCTAATTTGGGAACCGGAAGAGGTAAGGAGTCCGAAATGTACCTCTGTGACTCCACATTGTGGAAACTCACTTGTAGTGTATAAGATGAACTAGATGGACCCATACTTACCCAAACATGGATTAATAGGTTCTACACATGACTATGAGGACAAACATGAGTGAAACGGTCTCAATCCAAGGGAGGAACATCAAATGGACCTAATTTGGGAACCGGAAGAGGTAAGGAGTCCGAAATGTACCTCTGTGACTCCACATTGTGGAAACTCACTTGTAGTGTATAAGATGAACTAGATGGACCCATACTTACCCAAACATGGATTAATAGGTTCTACACATGACTATGAGGACAAACATGAGTGAAACGGTCTCAATCCAAGGGAGGAACATCAAATGGACCTAATTTGGGAACCGGAAGAGGTAAGGAGTCCGAAATGTACCTCTGTGACTCCACATTGTGGAAACTCACTTGTAGTGTATAAGATGAACTAGATGGACCCATACTTACCCAAACATGGATTAATAGGTTCTACACATGACTATGAGGACAAACATGAGTGAAACGGTCTCAATCCAAGGGAGGAACATCAAATGGACCTAATTTGGGAACCGGAAGAGGTAAGGAGTCCGAAATGTACCTCTGTGACTCCACATTGTGGAAACTCACTTGTAGTGTATAAGATGAACTAGATGGACCCATACTTACCCAAACATGGATTAATAGGTTCTACACATGACTATGAGGACAAACATGAGTGAAACGGTCTCAATCCAAGGGAGGAACATCAAATGGACCTAATTTGGGAACCGGAAGAGGTAAGGAGTCCGAAATGTACCTCTGTGACTCCACATTGTGGAAACTCACTTGTAGTGTATAAGATGAACTAGATGGACCCATACTTACCCAAACATGGATTAATAGGTTCTACACATGACTATGAGGACAAACATGAGTGAAACGGTCTCAATCCAAGGGAGGAACATCAAATGGACCTAATTTGGGAACCGGAAGAGGTAAGGAGTCCGAAATGTACCTCTGTGACTCCACATTGTGGAAACTCACTTGTAGTGTATAAGATGAACTAGATGGACCCATACTTACCCAAACATGGATTAATAGGTTCTACACATGACTATGAGGACAAACATGAGTGAAACGGTCTCAATCCAAGGGAGGAACATCAAATGGACCTAATTTGGGAACCGGAAGAGGTAAGGAGTCCGAAATGTACCTCTGTGACTCCACATTGTGGAAACTCACTTGTAGTGTATAAGATGAACTAGATGGACCCATACTTACCCAAACATGGATTAATAGGTTCTACACATGACTATGAGGACAAACATGAGTGAAACGGTCTCAATCCAAGGGAGGAACATCAAATGGACCTAATTTGGGAACCGGAAGAGGTAAGGAGTCCGAAATGTACCTCTGTGACTCCACATTGTGGAAACTCACTTGTAGTGTATAAGATGAACTAGATGGACCCATACTTACCCAAACATGGATTAATAGGTTCTACACATGACTATGAGGACAAACATGAGTGAAACGGTCTCAATCCAAGGGAGGAACATCAAATGGACCAATTTGGGAACCGGAAGAGGTAAGGAGTCCGAAATGTACCTCTGTGACTCCACATTGTGGAAACTCACTTGTAGTGTATAAGATGAACTAGATGGACCCATACTTACCCAAACATGGATTAATAGGTTCTACACATGACTATGAGGACAAACATGAGTGAAACGGTCTCAATCCAAGGGAGGAACATCAAATGGACCTAATTTGGGAACCGGAAGAGGTAAGGAGTCCGAAATGTACCTCTGTGACTCCACATTGTGGAAACTCACTTGTAGTGTATAAGATGAACTAGATGGACCCATACTTACCCAAACATGGATTAATAGGTTCTACACATGACTATGAGGACAAACATGAGTGAAACGGTCTCAATCCAAGGGAGGAACATCAAATGGACCTAATTTGGGAACCGGAAGAGGTAAGGAGTCCGAAATGTACCTCTGTGACTCCACATTGTGGAAACTCACTTGTAGTGTATAAGATGAACTAGATGGACCCATACTTACCCAAACATGGATTAATAGGTTCTACACATGACTATGAGGACAAACATGAGTGAAACGGTCTCAATCCAAGGGAGGAACATCAAATGGACCAAATTTGGGAACCGGAAGAGGTAAGGAGTCCGAAATGTACCTCTGTGACTCCACATTGTGGAAACTCACTTGTAGTGTATAAGATGAACTAGATGGACCCATACTTACCCAAACATGGATTAATAGGTTCTACACATGACTATGAGGACAAACATGAGTGAAACGGTCTCAATCCAAGGGAGGAACATCAAATGGACCTAATTTGGGAACCGGAAGAGGTAAGGAGTCCGAAATGTACCTCTGTGACTCCACATTGTGGAAACTCACTTGTAGTGTATAAGATGAACTAGATGGACCCATACTTACCCAAACATGGATTAATAGGTTCTACACATGACTATGAGGACAAACATGAGTGAAACGGTCTCAATCCAAGGGAGGAACATCAAATGGACCTAATTTGGGAACCGGAAGAGGTAAGGAGTCCGAAATGTACCTCTGTGCCTCCACATTGTGGAAACTCACTTGTAGTGTATAAGATGAACTAGATGGACCCATACTTACCCAAACATGGATTAATAGGTTCTACACATGACTATGAGGACAAACATGAGTGAAACGGTCTCAATCCAAGGGAGGAACATCAAATGGACCAAATTTGGGAACCGGAAGAGGTAAGGAGTCCGAAATGTACCTCTGTGCCTCCACATTGTGGAAACTCACTTGTAGTGTATAAGATGAACTAGATGGACCCATACTTACCCAAACATGGATTAATAGGTTCTACACATGACTATGAGGACAAACATGAGTGAAACGGTCTCAATCCAAGGGAGGAACATCAAATGGACCAAATTTGGGAACCGGAAGAGGTAAGGAGTCCGAAATGTACCTCTGTGTCCACATTGTGGAAACTCACTTGTAGTGTATAAGATGAACTAGATGGACCCATACTTACCCAAACATGGATTAATAGGTTCTACACATGACTATGAGGACAAACATGAGTGAAACGGTCTCAATCCAAGGGAGGAACATCAAATGGACCTAATTTGGGAACCGGAAGAGGTAAGGAGTCCGAAATGTACCTCTGTGCCTCCACATTGTGGAAACTCACTTGTAGTGTATAAGATGAACTAGATGGACCCATACTTACCCAAACATGGATTAATAGGTTCTACACATGACTATGAGGACAAACATGAGTGAAACGGTCTCAATCCAAGGGAGGAACATCAAATGGACCAAATTTGGGAACCGGAAGAGGTAAGGAGTCCGAAATGTACCTCTGTGACTCCACATTGTGGAAACTCACTTGTAGTGTATAAGATGAACTAGATGGACCCATACTTACCCAAACATGGATTAATAGGTTCTACACATGACTATGAGGACAAACATGAGTGAAACGGTCTCAATCCAAGGGAGGAACATCAAATGGACCAAATTTGGGAACCGGAAGAGGTAAGGAGTCCGAAATGTACCTCTGTGCCTCCACATTGTGGAAACTCACTTGTAGTGTATAAGATGAACTAGATGGACCCATACTTACCCAAACATGGATTAATAGGTTCTACACATGACTATGAGGACAAACATGAGTGAAACGGTCTCAATCCAAGGGAGGAACATCAAATGGACCAAATTTGGGAACCGGAAGAGGTAAGGAGTCCGAAATGTACCTCTGTGCCTCCACATTGTGGAAACTCACTTGTAGTGTATAAGATGAACTAGATGGACCCATACTTACCCAAACATGGATTAATAGGTTCTACACATGACTATGAGGACAAACATGAGTGAAACGGTCTCAATCCAAGGGAGGAACATCAAATGGACCAAATTTGGGAACCGGAAGAGGTAAGGAGTCCGAAATGTACCTCTGTGCCTCCACATTGTGGAAACTCACTTGTAGTGTATAAGATGAACTAGATGGACCCATACTTACCCAAACATGGATTAATAGGTTCTACACATGACTATGAGGACAAACATGAGTGAAACGGTCTCAATCCAAGGGAGGAACATCAAATGGACCTAATTTGGGAACCGGAAGAGGTAAGGAGTCCGAAATGTACCTCTGTGCCTCCACATTGTGGAAACTCACTTGTAGTGTATAAGATGAACTAGATGGACCCATACTTACCCAAACATGGATTAATAGGTTCTACACATGACTATGAGGACAAACATGAGTGAAACGGTCTCAATCCAAGGGAGGAACATCAAATGGACCAAATTTGGGAACCGGAAGAGGTAAGGAGTCCGAAATGTACCTCTGTGCCTCCACATTGTGGAAACTCACTTGTAGTGTATAAGATGAACTAGATGGACCCATACTTACCCAAACATGGATTAATAGGTTCTACACATGACTATGAGGACAAACATGAGTGAAACGGTCTCAATCCAAGGGAGGAACATCAAATGGACCTAATTTGGGAACCGGAAGAGGTAAGGAGTCCGAAATGTACCTCTGTGCCTCCACATTGTGGAAACTCACTTGTAGTGTATAAGATGAACTAGATGGACCCATACTTACCCAAACATGGATTAATAGGTTCTACACATGACTATGAGGACAAACATGAGTGAAACGGTCTCAATCCAAGGGAGGAACATCAAATGGACCTAATTTGGGAACCGGAAGAGGTAAGGAGTCCGAAATGTACCTCTGTGACTCCACATTGTGGAAACTCACTTGTAGTGTATAAGATGAACTAGATGGACCCATACTTACCCAAACATGGATTAATAGGTTCTACACATGACTATGAGGACAAACATGAGTGAAACGGTCTCAATCCAAGGGAGGAACATCAAATGGACCAAATTTGGGAACCGGAAGAGGTAAGGAGTCCGAAATGTACCTCTGTGACTCCACATTGTGGAAACTCACTTGTAGTGTATAAGATGAACTAGATGGACCCATACTTACCCAAACATGGATTAATAGGTTCTACACATGACTATGAGGACAAACATGAGTGAAACGGTCTCAATCCAAGGGAGGAACATCAAATGGACCAAATTTGGGAACCGGAAGAGGTAAGGAGTCCGAAATGTACCTCTGTGCCTCCACATTGTGGAAACTCACTTGTAGTGTATAAGATGAACTAGATGGACCCATACTTACCCAAACATGGATTAATAGGTTCTACACATGACTATGAGGACAAACATGAGTGAAACGGTCTCAATCCAAGGGAGGAACATCAAATGGACCAAATTTGGGAACCGGAAGAGGTAAGGAGTCCGAAATGTACCTCTGTGCCTCCACATTGTGGAAACTCACTTGTAGTGTATAAGATGAACTAGATGGACCCATACTTACCCAAACATGGATTAATAGGTTCTACACATGACTATGAGGACAAACATGAGTGAAACGGTCTCAATCCAAGGGAGGAACATCAAATGGACCTAATTTGGGAACCGGAAGAGGTAAGGAGTCCGAAATGTACCTCTGTGACTCCACATTGTGGAAACTCACTTGTAGTGTATAAGATGAACTAGATGGACCCATACTTACCCAAACATGGATTAATAGGTTCTACACATGACTATGAGGACAAACATGAGTGAAACGGTCTCAATCCAAGGGAGGAACATCAAATGGACCAAATTTGGGAACCGGAAGAGGTAAGGAGTCCGAAATGTACCTCTGTGCCTCCACATTGTGGAAACTCACTTGTAGTGTATAAGATGAACTAGATGGACCCATACTTACCCAAACATGGATTAATAGGTTCTACACATGACTATGAGGACAAACATGAGTGAAACGGTCTCAATCCAAGGGAGGAACATCAAATGGACCAAATTTGGGAACCGGAAGAGGTAAGGAGTCCGAAATGTACCTCTGTGCCTCCACATTGTGGAAACTCACTTGTAGTGTATAAGATGAACTAGATGGACCCATACTTACCCAAACATGGATTAATAGGTTCTACACATGACTATGAGGACAAACATGAGTGAAACGGTCTCAATCCAAGGGAGGAACATCAAATGGACCTAATTTGGGAACCGGAAGAGGTAAGGAGTCCGAAATGTACCTCTGTGCCTCCACATTGTGGAAACTCACTTGTAGTGTATAAGATGAACTAGATGGACCCATACTTACCCAAACATGGATTAATAGGTTCTACACATGACTATGAGGACAAACATGAGTGAAACGGTCTCAATCCAAGGGAGGAACATCAAATGGACCTAATTTGGGAACCGGAAGAGGTAAGGAGTCCGAAATGTACCTCTGTGACTCCACATTGTGGAAACTCACTTGTAGTGTATAAGATGAACTAGATGGACCCATACTTACCCAAACATGGATTAATAGGTTCTACACATGACTATGAGGACAAACATGAGTGAAACGGTCTCAATCCAAGGGAGGAACATCAAATGGACCTAATTTGGGAACCGGAAGAGGTAAGGAGTCCGAAATGTACCTCTGTGCCTCCACATTGTGGAAACTCACTTGTAGTGTATAAGATGAACTAGATGGACCCATACTTACCCAAACATGGATTAATAGGTTCTACACATGACTATGAGGACAAACATGAGTGAAACGGTCTCAATCCAAGGGAGGAACATCAAATGGACCAAATTTGGGAACCGGAAGAGGTAAGGAGTCCGAAATGTACCTCTGTGCCTCCACATTGTGGAAACTCACTTGTAGTGTATAAGATGAACTAGATGGACCCATACTTACCCAAACATGGATTAATAGGTTCTACACATGACTATGAGGACAAACATGAGTGAAACGGTCTCAATCCAAGGGAGGAACATCAAATGGACCAAATTTGGGAACCGGAAGAGGTAAGGAGTCCGAAATGTACCTCTGTGCCTCCACATTGTGGAAACTCACTTGTAGTGTATAAGATGAACTAGATGGACCCATACTTACCCAAACATGGATTAATAGGTTCTACACATGACTATGAGGACAAACATGAGTGAAACGGTCTCAATCCAAGGGAGGAACATCAAATGGACCAAATTTGGGAACCGGAAGAGGTAAGGAGTCCGAAATGTACCTCTGTGTCCACATTGTGGAAACTCACTTGTAGTGTATAAGATGAACTAGATGGACCCATACTTACCCAAACATGGATTAATAGGTTCTACACATGACTATGAGGACAAACATGAGTGAAACGGTCTCAATCCAAGGGAGGAACATCAAATGGACCTAATTTGGGAACCGGAAGAGGTAAGGAGTCCGAAATGTACCTCTGTGACTCCACATTGTGGAAACTCACTTGTAGTGTATAAGATGAACTAGATGGACCCATACTTACCCAAACATGGATTAATAGGTTCTACACATGACTATGAGGACAAACATGAGTGAAACGGTCTCAATCCAAGGGAGGAACATCAAATGGACCTAATTTGGGAACCGGAAGAGGTAAGGAGTCCGAAATGTACCTCTGTGACTCCACATTGTGGAAACTCACTTGTAGTGTATAAGATGAACTAGATGGACCCATACTTACCCAAACATGGATTAATAGGTTCTACACATGACTATGAGGACAAACATGAGTGAAACGGTCTCAATCCAAGGGAGGAACATCAAATGGACCTAATTTGGGAACCGGAAGAGGTAAGGAGTCCGAAATGTACCTCTGTGCCTCCACATTGTGGAAACTCACTTGTAGTGTATAAGATGAACTAGATGGACCCATACTTACCCAAACATGGATTAATAGGTTCTACACATGACTATGAGGACAAACATGAGTGAAACGGTCTCAATCCAAGGGAGGAACATCAAATGGACCTAATTTGGGAACCGGAAGAGGTAAGGAGTCCGAAATGTACCTCTGTGCCTCCACATTGTGGAAACTCACTTGTAGTGTATAAGATGAACTAGATGGACCCATACTTACCCAAACATGGATTAATAGGTTCTACACATGACTATGAGGACAAACATGAGTGAAACGGTCTCAATCCAAGGGAGGAACATCAAATGGACCTAATTTGGGAACCGGAAGAGGTAAGGAGTCCGAAATGTACCTCTGTGCCTCCACATTGTGGAAACTCACTTGTAGTGTATAAGATGAACTAGATGGACCCATACTTACCCAAACATGGATTAATAGGTTCTACACATGACTATGAGGACAAACATGAGTGAAACGGTCTCAATCCAAGGGAGGAACATCAAATGGACCAAATTTGGGAACCGGAAGAGGTAAGGAGTCCGAAATGTACCTCTGTGACTCCACATTGTGGAAACTCACTTGTAGTGTATAAGATGAACTAGATGGACCCATACTTACCCAAACATGGATTAATAGGTTCTACACATGACTATGAGGACAAACATGAGTGAAACGGTCTCAATCCAAGGGAGGAACATCAAATGGACCTAATTTGGGAACCGGAAGAGGTAAGGAGTCCGAAATGTACCTCTGTGCCTCCACATTGTGGAAACTCACTTGTAGTGTATAAGATGAACTAGATGGACCCATACTTACCCAAACATGGATTAATAGGTTCTACACATGACTATGAGGACAAACATGAGTGAAACGGTCTCAATCCAAGGGAGGAACATCAAATGGACCAAATTTGGGAACCGGAAGAGGTAAGGAGTCCGAAATGTACCTCTGTGCCTCCACATTGTGGAAACTCACTTGTAGTGTATAAGATGAACTAGATGGACCCATACTTACCCAAACATGGATTAATAGGTTCTACACATGACTATGAGGACAAACATGAGTGAAACGGTCTCAATCCAAGGGAGGAACATCAAATGGACCTAATTTGGGAACCGGAAGAGGTAAGGAGTCCGAAATGTACCTCTGTGACTCCACATTGTGGAAACTCACTTGTAGTGTATAAGATGAACTAGATGGACCCATACTTACCCAAACATGGATTAATAGGTTCTACACATGACTATGAGGACAAACATGAGTGAAACGGTCTCAATCCAAGGGAGGAACATCAAATGGACCAAATTTGGGAACCGGAAGAGGTAAGGAGTCCGAAATGTACCTCTGTGCCTCCACATTGTGGAAACTCACTTGTAGTGTATAAGATGAACTAGATGGACCCATACTTACCCAAACATGGATTAATAGGTTCTACACATGACTATGAGGACAAACATGAGTGAAACGGTCTCAATCCAAGGGAGGAACATCAAATGGACCTAATTTGGGAACCGGAAGAGGTAAGGAGTCCGAAATGTACCTCTGTGCCTCCACATTGTGGAAACTCACTTGTAGTGTATAAGATGAACTAGATGGACCCATACTTACCCAAACATGGATTAATAGGTTCTACACATGACTATGAGGACAAACATGAGTGAAACGGTCTCAATCCAAGGGAGGAACATCAAATGGACCAAATTTGGGAACCGGAAGAGGTAAGGAGTCCGAAATGTACCTCTGTGCCTCCACATTGTGGAAACTCACTTGTAGTGTATAAGATGAACTAGATGGACCCATACTTACCCAAACATGGATTAATAGGTTCTACACATACTATGAGGACAAACATGAGTGAAACGGTCTCAATCCAAGGGAGGAACATCAAATGGACCAAATTTGGGAACCGGAAGAGGTAAGGAGTCCGAAATGTACCTCTGTGCCTCCACATTGTGGAAACTCACTTGTAGTGTATAAGATGAACTAGATGGACCCATACTTACCCAAACATGGATTAATAGGTTCTACACATGACTATGAGGACAAACATGAGTGAAACGGTCTCAATCCAAGGGAGGAACATCAAATGGACCTAATTTGGGAACCGGAAGAGGTAAGGAGTCCGAAATGTACCTCTGTGCCTCCACATTGTGGAAACTCACTTGTAGTGTATAAGATGAACTAGATGGACCCATACT
>CACVBM020000057.1:0-16833 GCA_902728155.2 Microthlaspi erraticum
CAAATTAGGTCCATTTGATGTTCCTCCCTTGAAGACCATTTCACTCATGTTTGTCCTCATAGTATGTGGAGAACCTATTAATCCATGTTTGGGTAAGTATGGGTCCATCTAGTTCATCTTATACACTACAAGTGAGTTTCCACAATGTGGAGTCACAGAGGTACATTTCGGACTCCTTACCTCTTCCGGTTCCCAAATTTGGTCCATTTGATGTTCCTCCCTTGGATTGAGACCGTTTCACTCATGTTTGTCCTCATAGTCATGTGTAGAACCTATTAATCCATGTTTGGGTAAGTATGGGTCCATCTAGTTCATCTTATACACTACAAGTGAGTTTCCACAATGTGGAGTCACAGAGGTACATTTCGGACTCCTTACCTCTTCCGGTTCCCAAATTTGGTCCATTTGATGTTCCTCCCTTGGATTGAGACCGTTTCACTCATGTTTGTCCTCATAGTCATGTGGAGAACCTATTAATCCATGTTTGGGTAAGTATGGGTCCATCTAGTTCATCTTATACACTACAAGTGAGTTTCCACAATGTGGAGTCACAGAGGTACATTTCGGACTCCTTACCTCTTCCGGTTCCCAAATTTGGTCCATTTGATGTTCCTCCCTTGGATTGAGACCGTTTCACTCATGTTTGTCCTCATAGTCATGTGTAGAACCTATTAATCCATGTTTGGGTAAGTATGGGTCCATCTAGTTCATCTTATACACTACAAGTGAGTTTCCACAATGTGGAGTCACAGAGGTACATTTCGGACTCCTTACCTCTTCCGGTTCCCAAATTTGGTCCATTTGATGTTCCTCCCTTGGATTGAGACCGTTTCACTCATGTTTGTCCTCATAGTCATGTGTAGAACCTATTAATCCATGTTTGGGTAAGTATGGGTCCATCTAGTTCATCTTATACACTACAAGTGAGTTTCCACAATGTGGAGTCACAGAGGTACATTTCGGACTCCTTACCTCTTCCGGTTCCCAAATTTGGTCCATTTGATGTTCCTCCCTTGGATTGAGACCGTTTCACTCATGTTTGTCCTCATAGTCATGTGTAGAACCTATTAATCCATGTTTGGGTAAGTATGGGTCCATCTAGTTCATCTTATACACTACAAGTGAGTTTCCACAATGTGGAGTCACAGAGGTACATTTCGGACTCCTTACCTCTTCCGGTTCCCAAATTTGGTCCATTTGATGTTCCTCCCTTGGATTGAGACCGTTTCACTCATGTTTGTCCTCATAGTCATGTGTAGAACCTATTAATCCATGTTTGGGTAAGTATGGGTCCATCTAGTTCATCTTATACACTACAAGTGAGTTTCCTCAATGTGGAGTCACAGAGGTACATTTCGGACTCCTTACCTCTTCCGGTTCCCAAATTTGGTCCATTTGATGTTCCTCCCTTGGATTGAGACCGTTTCACTCATGTTTGTCCTCATAGTCATGTGTAGAACCTATTAATCCATGTTTGGGTAAGTATGGGTCCATCTAGTTCATCTTATACACTACAAGTGAGTTTCCACAATGTGGAGTCACAGAGGTACATTTCGGACTCCTTACCTCTTCCGGTTCCCAAATTTGGTCCATTTGATGTTCCTCCCTTGGATTGAGACCGTTTCACTCATGTTTGTCCTCATAGTCATGTGTAGAACCTATTAATCCATGTTTGGGTAAGTATGGGTCCATCTAGTTCATCTTATACACTACAAGTGAGTTTCCACAATGTGGAGTCACAGAGGTACATTTCGGACTCCTTACCTCTTCCGGTTCCCAAATTTGGTCCATTTGATGTTCCTCCCTTGGATTGAGACCGTTTCACTCATGTTTGTCCTCATAGTCATGTGTAGAACCTATTAATCCATGTTTGGGTAAGTATGGGTCCATCTAGTTCATCTTATACACTACAAGTGAGTTTCCACAATGTGGAGTCACAGAGGTACATTTCGGACTCCTTACCTCTTCCGGTTCCCAAATTTGGTCCATTTGATGTTCCTCCCTTGGATTGAGACCGTTTCACTCATGTTTGTCCTCATAGTCATGTGTAGAACCTATTAATCCATGTTTGGGTAAGTATGGGTCCATCTAGTTCATCTTATACACTACAAGTGAGTTTCCACAATGTGGAGTCACAGAGGTACATTTCGGACTCCTTACCTCTTCCGGTTCCCAAATTTGGTCCATTTGATGTTCCTCCCTTGGATTGAGACCGTTTCACTCATGTTTGTCCTCATAGTCATGTGTAGAACCTATTAATCCATGTTTGGGTAAGTATGGGTCCATCTAGTTCATCTTATACACTACAAGTGAGTTTCCACAATGTGGAGTCACAGAGGTACATTTCGGACTCCTTACCTCTTCCGGTTCCCAAATTTGGTCCATTTGATGTTCCTCCCTTGGATTGAGACCGTTTCACTCATGTTTGTCCTCATAGTCATGTGTAGAACCTATTAATCCATGTTTGGGTAAGTATGGGTCCATCTAGTTCATCTTATACACTACAAGTGAGTTTCCACAATGTGGAGTCACAGAGGTACATTTCGGACTCCTTACCTCTTCCGGTTCCCAAATTTGGTCCATTTGATGTTCCTCCCTTGGATTGAGACCGTTTCACTCATGTTTGTCCTCATAGTCATGTGGAGAACCTATTAATCCATGTTTGGGTAAGTATGGGTCCATCTAGTTCATCTTATACACTACAAGTGAGTTTCCACAATGTGGAGTCACAGAGGTACATTTCGGACTCCTTACCTCTTCCGGTTCCCAAATTTGGTCCATTTGATGTTCCTCCCTTGGATTGAGACCGTTTCACTCATGTTTGTCCTCATAGTCATGTGTAGAACCTATTAATCCATGTTTGGGTAAGTATGGGTCCATCTAGTTCATCTTATACACTACAAGTGAGTTTCCACAATGTGGAGTCACAGAGGTACATTTCGGACTCCTTACCTCTTCCGGTTCCCAAATTTGGTCCATTTGATGTTCCTCCCTTGGATTGAGACCGTTTCACTCATGTTTGTCCTCATAGTCATGTGTAGAACCTATTAATCCATGTTTGGGTAAGTATGGGTCCATCTAGTTCATCTTATACACTACAAGTGAGTTTCCACAATGTGGAGTCACAGAGGTACATTTCGGACTCCTTACCTCTTCCGGTTCCCAAATTTGGTCCATTTGATGTTCCTCCCTTGGATTGAGACCGTTTCACTCATGTTTGTCCTCATAGTCATGTGTAGAACCTATTAATCCATGTTTGGGTAAGTATGGGTCCATCTAGTTCATCTTATACACTACAAGTGAGTTTCCACAATGTGGAGTCACAGAGGTACATTTCGGACTCCTTACCTCTTCCGGTTCCCAAATTTGGTCCATTTGATGTTCCTCCCTTGGATTGAGACCGTTTCACTCATGTTTGTCCTCATAGTCATGTGTAGAACCTATTAATCCATGTTTGGGTAAGTATGGGTCCATCTAGTTCATCTTATACACTACAAGTGAGTTTCCACAATGTGGAGTCACAGAGGTACATTTCGGACTCCTTACCTCTTCCGGTTCCCAAATTTGGTCCATTTGATGTTCCTCCCTTGGATTGAGACCGTTTCACTCATGTTTGTCCTCATAGTCATGTGTAGAACCTATTAATCCATGTTTGGGTAAGTATGGGTCCATCTAGTTCATCTTATACACTACAAGTGAGTTTCCACAATGTGGAGTCACAGAGGTACATTTCGGACTCCTTACCTCTTCCGGTTCCCAAATTTGGTCCATTTGATGTTCCTCCCTTGGATTGAGACCGTTTCACTCATGTTTGTCCTCATAGTCATGTGGAGAACCTATTAATCCATGTTTGGGTAAGTATGGGTCCATCTAGTTCATCTTATACACTACAAGTGAGTTTCCACAATGTGGAGTCACAGAGGTACATTTCGGACTCCTTACCTCTTCCGGTTCCCAAATTTGGTCCATTTGATGTTCCTCCCTTGGATTGAGACCGTTTCACTCATGTTTGTCCTCATAGTCATGTGGAGAACCTATTAATCCATGTTTGGGTAAGTATGGGTCCATCTAGTTCATCTTATACACTACAAGTGAGTTTCCACAATGTGGAGTCACAGAGGTACATTTCGGACTCCTTACCTCTTCCGGTTCCCAAATTTGGTCCATTTGATGTTCCTCCCTTGGATTGAGACCGTTTCACTCATGTTTGTCCTCATAGTCATGTGTAGAACCTATTAATCCATGTTTGGGTAAGTATGGGTCCATCTAGTTCATCTTATACACTACAAGTGAGTTTCCACAATGTGGAGTCACAGAGGTACATTTCGGACTCCTTACCTCTTCCGGTTCCCAAATTTGGTCCATTTGATGTTCCTCCCTTGGATTGAGACCGTTTCACTCATGTTTGTCCTCATAGTCATGTGGAGAACCTATTAATCCATGTTTGGGTAAGTATGGGTCCATCTAGTTCATCTTATACACTACAAGTGAGTTTCCACAATGTGGAGTCACAGAGGTACATTTCGGACTCCTTACCTCTTCCGGTTCCCAAATTTGGTCCATTTGATGTTCCTCCCTTGGATTGAGACCGTTTCACTCATGTTTGTCCTCATAGTCATGTGTAGAACCTATTAATCCATGTTTGGGTAAGTATGGGTCCATCTAGTTCATCTTATACACTACAAGTGAGTTTCCACAATGTGGAGTCACAGAGGTACATTTCGGACTCCTTACCTCTTCCGGTTCCCAAATTTGGTCCATTTGATGTTCCTCCCTTGGATTGAGACCGTTTCACTCATGTTTGTCCTCATAGTCATGTGTAGAACCTATTAATCCATGTTTGGGTAAGTATGGGTCCATCTAGTTCATCTTATACACTACAAGTGAGTTTCCACAATGTGGAGTCACAGAGGTACATTTCGGACTCCTTACCTCTTCCGGTTCCCAAATTTGGTCCATTTGATGTTCCTCCCTTGGATTGAGACCGTTTCACTCATGTTTGTCCTCATAGTCATGTGGAGAACCTATTAATCCATGTTTGGGTAAGTATGGGTCCATCTAGTTCATCTTATACACTACAAGTGAGTTTCCACAATGTGGAGTCACAGAGGTACATTTCGGACTCCTTACCTCTTCCGGTTCCCAAATTTGGTCCATTTGATGTTCCTCCCTTGGATTGAGACCGTTTCACTCATGTTTGTCCTCATAGTCATGTGGAGAACCTATTAATCCATGTTTGGGTAAGTATGGGTCCATCTAGTTCATCTTATACACTACAAGTGAGTTTCCACAATGTGGAGTCACAGAGGTACATTTCGGACTCCTTACCTCTTCCGGTTCCCAAATTTGGTCCATTTGATGTTCCTCCCTTGGATTGAGACCGTTTCACTCATGTTTGTCCTCATAGTCATGTGTAGAACCTATTAATCCATGTTTGGGTAAGTATGGGTCCATCTAGTTCATCTTATACACTACAAGTGAGTTTCCACAATGTGGAGTCACAGAGGTACATTTCGGACTCCTTACCTCTTCCGGTTCCCAAATTTGGTCCATTTGATGTTCCTCCCTTGGATTGAGACCGTTTCACTCATGTTTGTCCTCATAGTCATGTGTAGAACCTATTAATCCATGTTTGGGTAAGTATGGGTCCATCTAGTTCATCTTATACACTACAAGTGAGTTTCCACAATGTGGAGTCACAGAGGTACATTTCGGACTCCTTACCTCTTCCGGTTCCCAAATTTGGTCCATTTGATGTTCCTCCCTTGGATTGAGACCGTTTCACTCATGTTTGTCCTCATAGTCATGTGGAAACCTATTAATCCATGTTTGGGTAAGTATGGGTCCATCTAGTTCATCTTATACACTACAAGTGAGTTTCCACAATGTGGAGTCACAGAGGTACATTTCGGACTCCTTACCTCTTCCGGTTCCCAAATTTGGTCCATTTGATGTTCCTCCCTTGGATTGAGACCGTTTCACTCATGTTTGTCCTCATAGTCATGTGTAGAACCTATTAATCCATGTTTGGGTAAGTATGGGTCCATCTAGTTCATCTTATACACTACAAGTGAGTTTCCACAATGTGGAGTCACAGAGGTACATTTCGGACTCCTTACCTCTTCCGGTTCCCAAATTTGGTCCATTTGATGTTCCTCCCTTGGATTGAGACCGTTTCACTCATGTTTGTCCTCATAGTCATGTGGAGAACCTATTAATCCATGTTTGGGTAAGTATGGGTCCATCTAGTTCATCTTATACACTACAAGTGAGTTTCCACAATGTGGAGTCACAGAGGTACATTTCGGACTCCTTACCTCTTCCGGTTCCCAAATTTGGTCCATTTGATGTTCCTCCCTTGGATTGAGACCGTTTCACTCATGTTTGTCCTCATAGTCATGTGTAGAACCTATTAATCCATGTTTGGGTAAGTATGGGTCCATCTAGTTCATCTTATACACTACAAGTGAGTTTCCACAATGTGGAGTCACAGAGGTACATTTCGGACTCCTTACCTCTTCCGGTTCCCAAATTTGGTCCATTTGATGTTCCTCCCTTGGATTGAGACCGTTTCACTCATGTTTGTCCTCATAGTCATGTGGAGAACCTATTAATCCATGTTTGGGTAAGTATGGGTCCATCTAGTTCATCTTATACACTACAAGTGAGTTTCCACAATGTGGAGTCACAGAGGTACATTTCGGACTCCTTACCTCTTCCGGTTCCCAAATTTGGTCCATTTGATGTTCCTCCCTTGGATTGAGACCGTTTCACTCATGTTTGTCCTCATAGTCATGTGTAGAACCTATTAATCCATGTTTGGGTAAGTATGGGTCCATCTAGTTCATCTTATACACTACAAGTGAGTTTCCACAATGTGGAGTCACAGAGGTACATTTCGGACTCCTTACCTCTTCCGGTTCCCAAATTTGGTCCATTTGATGTTCCTCCCTTGGATTGAGACCGTTTCACTCATGTTTGTCCTCATAGTCATGTGGAGAACCTATTAATCCATGTTTGGGTAAGTATGGGTCCATCTAGTTCATCTTATACACTACAAGTGAGTTTCCACAATGTGGAGTCACAGAGGTACATTTCGGACTCCTTACCTCTTCCGGTTCCCAAATTTGGTCCATTTGATGTTCCTCCCTTGGATTGAGACCGTTTCACTCATGTTTGTCCTCATAGTCATGTGTAGAACCTATTAATCCATGTTTGGGTAAGTATGGGTCCATCTAGTTCATCTTATACACTACAAGTGAGTTTCCACAATGTGGAGTCACAGAGGTACATTTCGGACTCCTTACCTCTTCCGGTTCCCAAATTTGGTCCATTTGATGTTCCTCCCTTGGATTGAGACCGTTTCACTCATGTTTGTCCTCATAGTCATGTGGAGAACCTATTAATCCATGTTTGGGTAAGTATGGGTCCATCTAGTTCATCTTATACACTACAAGTGAGTTTCCACAATGTGGAGTCACAGAGGTACATTTCGGACTCCTTACCTCTTCCGGTTCCCAAATTTGGTCCATTTGATGTTCCTCCCTTGGATTGAGACCGTTTCACTCATGTTTGTCCTCATAGTCATGTGGAAACCTATTAATCCATGTTTGGGTAAGTATGGGTCCATCTAGTTCATCTTATACACTACAAGTGAGTTTCCACAATGTGGAGTCACAGAGGTACATTTCGGACTCCTTACCTCTTCCGGTTCCCAAATTTGGTCCATTTGATGTTCCTCCCTTGGATTGAGACCGTTTCACTCATGTTTGTCCTCATAGTCATGTGGAGAACCTATTAATCCATGTTTGGGTAAGTATGGGTCCATCTAGTTCATCTTATACACTACAAGTGAGTTTCCACAATGTGGAGTCACAGAGGTACATTTCGGACTCCTTACCTCTTCCGGTTCCCAAATTTGGTCCATTTGATGTTCCTCCCTTGGATTGAGACCGTTTCACTCATGTTTGTCCTCATAGTCATGTGGAGAACCTATTAATCCATGTTTGGGTAAGTATGGGTCCATCTAGTTCATCTTATACACTACAAGTGAGTTTCCTCAATGTGGAGTCACAGAGGTACATTTCGGACTCCTTACCTCTTCCGGTTCCCAAATTTGGTCCATTTGATGTTCCTCCCTTGGATTGAGACCGTTTCACTCATGTTTGTCCTCATAGTATGTGGAGAACCTATTAATCCATGTTTGGGTAAGTATGGGTCCATCTAGTTCATCTTATACACTACAAGTGAGTTTCCACAATGTGGAGTCACAGAGGTACATTTCGGACTCCTTACCTCTTCCGGTTCCCAAATTTGGTCCATTTGATGTTCCTCCCTTGGATTGAGACCGTTTCACTCATGTTTGTCCTCATAGTCATGTGGAAACCTATTAATCCATGTTTGGGTAAGTATGGGTCCATCTAGTTCATCTTATACACTACAAGTGAGTTTCCACAATGTGGAGTCACAGAGGTACATTTCGGACTCCTTACCTCTTCCGGTTCCCAAATTTGGTCCATTTGATGTTCCTCCCTTGGATTGAGACCGTTTCACTCATGTTTGTCCTCATAGTCATGTGTAGAACCTATTAATCCATGTTTGGGTAAGTATGGGTCCATCTAGTTCATCTTATACACTACAAGTGAGTTTCCTCAATGTGGAGTCACAGAGGTACATTTCGGACTCCTTACCTCTTCCGGTTCCCAAATTTGGTCCATTTGATGTTCCTCCCTTGGATTGAGACCGTTTCACTCATGTTTGTCCTCATAGTCATGTGGAGAACCTATTAATCCATGTTTGGGTAAGTATGGGTCCATCTAGTTCATCTTATACACTACAAGTGAGTTTCCTCAATGTGGAGTCACAGAGGTACATTTCGGACTCCTTACCTCTTCCGGTTCCCAAATTTGGTCCATTTGATGTTCCTCCCTTGGATTGAGACCGTTTCACTCATGTTTGTCCTCATAGTCATGTGTAGAACCTATTAATCCATGTTTGGGTAAGTATGGGTCCATCTAGTTCATCTTATACACTACAAGTGAGTTTCCACAATGTGGAGTCACAGAGGTACATTTCGGACTCCTTACCTCTTCCGGTTCCCAAATTTGGTCCATTTGATGTTCCTCCCTTGGATTGAGACCGTTTCACTCATGTTTGTCCTCATAGTCATGTGGAAACCTATTAATCCATGTTTGGGTAAGTATGGGTCCATCTAGTTCATCTTATACACTACAAGTGAGTTTCCACAATGTGGAGTCACAGAGGTACATTTCGGACTCCTTACCTCTTCCGGTTCCCAAATTTGGTCCATTTGATGTTCCTCCCTTGGATTGAGACCGTTTCACTCATGTTTGTCCTCATAGTCATGTGGAGAACCTATTAATCCATGTTTGGGTAAGTATGGGTCCATCTAGTTCATCTTATACACTACAAGTGAGTTTCCACAATGTGGAGTCACAGAGGTACATTTCGGACTCCTTACCTCTTCCGGTTCCCAAATTTGGTCCATTTGATGTTCCTCCCTTGGATTGAGACCGTTTCACTCATGTTTGTCCTCATAGTCATGTGGAGAACCTATTAATCCATGTTTGGGTAAGTATGGGTCCATCTAGTTCATCTTATACACTACAAGTGAGTTTCCACAATGTGGAGTCACAGAGGTACATTTCGGACTCCTTACCTCTTCCGGTTCCCAAATTTGGTCCATTTGATGTTCCTCCCTTGGATTGAGACCGTTTCACTCATGTTTGTCCTCATAGTAATGTGGAGAACCTATTAATCCATGTTTGGGTAAGTATGGGTCCATCTAGTTCATCTTATACACTACAAGTGAGTTTCCTCAATGTGGAGTCACAGAGGTACATTTCGGACTCCTTACCTCTTCCGGTTCCCAAATTTGGTCCATTTGATGTTCCTCCCTTGGATTGAGACCGTTTCACTCATGTTTGTCCTCATAGTCATGTGGAGAACCTATTAATCCATGTTTGGGTAAGTATGGGTCCATCTAGTTCATCTTATACACTACAAGTGAGTTTCCACAATGTGGAGTCACAGAGGTACATTTCGGACTCCTTACCTCTTCCGGTTCCCAAATTTGGTCCATTTGATGTTCCTCCCTTGGATTGAGACCGTTTCACTCATGTTTGTCCTCATAGTCATGTGGAGAACCTATTAATCCATGTTTGGGTAAGTATGGGTCCATCTAGTTCATCTTATACACTACAAGTGAGTTTCCACAATGTGGAGTCACAGAGGTACATTTCGGACTCCTTACCTCTTCCGGTTCCCAAATTTGGTCCATTTGATGTTCCTCCCTTGGATTGAGACCGTTTCACTCATGTTTGTCCTCATAGTCATGTGGAGAACCTATTAATCCATGTTTGGGTAAGTATGGGTCCATCTAGTTCATCTTATACACTACAAGTGAGTTTCCACAATGTGGAGTCACAGAGGTACATTTCGGACTCCTTACCTCTTCCGGTTCCCAAATTTGGTCCATTTGATGTTCCTCCCTTGGATTGAGACCGTTTCACTCATGTTTGTCCTCATAGTCATGTGTAGAACCTATTAATCCATGTTTGGGTAAGTATGGGTCCATCTAGTTCATCTTATACACTACAAGTGAGTTTCCACAATGTGGAGTCACAGAGGTACATTTCGGACTCCTTACCTCTTCCGGTTCCCAAATTTGGTCCATTTGATGTTCCTCCCTTGGATTGAGACCGTTTCACTCATGTTTGTCCTCATAGTCATGTGTAGAACCTATTAATCCATGTTTGGGTAAGTATGGGTCCATCTAGTTCATCTTATACACTACAAGTGAGTTTCCACAATGTGGAGTCACAGAGGTACATTTCGGACTCCTTACCTCTTCCGGTTCCCAAATTTGGTCCATTTGATGTTCCTCCCTTGGATTGAGACCGTTTCACTCATGTTTGTCCTCATAGTCATGTGGAGAACCTATTAATCCATGTTTGGGTAAGTATGGGTCCATCTAGTTCATCTTATACACTACAAGTGAGTTTCCACAATGTGGAGTCACAGAGGTACATTTCGGACTCCTTACCTCTTCCGGTTCCCAAATTTGGTCCATTTGATGTTCCTCCCTTGGATTGAGACCGTTTCACTCATGTTTGTCCTCATAGTCATGTGGAGAACCTATTAATCCATGTTTGGGTAAGTATGGGTCCATCTAGTTCATCTTATACACTACAAGTGAGTTTCCTCAATGTGGAGTCACAGAGGTACATTTCGGACTCCTTACCTCTTCCGGTTCCCAAATTTGGTCCATTTGATGTTCCTCCCTTGGATTGAGACCGTTTCACTCATGTTTGTCCTCATAGTCATGTGAGAACCTATTAATCCATGTTTGGGTAAGTATGGGTCCATCTAGTTCATCTTATACACTACAAGTGAGTTTCCACAATGTGGAGTCACAGAGGTACATTTCGGACTCCTTACCTCTTCCGGTTCCCAAATTTGGTCCATTTGATGTTCCTCCCTTGGATTGAGACCGTTTCACTCATGTTTGTCCTCATAGTCATGTGTAGAACCTATTAATCCATGTTTGGGTAAGTATGGGTCCATCTAGTTCATCTTATACACTACAAGTGAGTTTCCACAATGTGGAGTCACAGAGGTACATTTCGGACTCCTTACCTCTTCCGGTTCCCAAATTTGGTCCATTTGATGTTCCTCCCTTGGATTGAGACCGTTTCACTCATGTTTGTCCTCATAGTCATGTGGAGAACCTATTAATCCATGTTTGGGTAAGTATGGGTCCATCTAGTTCATCTTATACACTACAAGTGAGTTTCCACAATGTGGAGTCACAGAGGTACATTTCGGACTCCTTACCTCTTCCGGTTCCCAAATTTGGTCCATTTGATGTTCCTCCCTTGGATTGAGACCGTTTCACTCATGTTTGTCCTCATAGTCATGTGTAGAACCTATTAATCCATGTTTGGGTAAGTATGGGTCCATCTAGTTCATCTTATACACTACAAGTGAGTTTCCACAATGTGGAGTCACAGAGGTACATTTCGGACTCCTTACCTCTTCCGGTTCCCAAATTTGGTCCATTTGATGTTCCTCCCTTGGATTGAGACCGTTTCACTCATGTTTGTCCTCATAGTATGTGGAGAACCTATTAATCCATGTTTGGGTAAGTATGGGTCCATCTAGTTCATCTTATACACTACAAGTGAGTTTCCACAATGTGGAGTCACAGAGGTACATTTCGGACTCCTTACCTCTTCCGGTTCCCAAATTTGGTCCATTTGATGTTCCTCCCTTGGATTGAGACCGTTTCACTCATGTTTGTCCTCATAGTCATGTGGAGAACCTATTAATCCATGTTTGGGTAAGTATGGGTCCATCTAGTTCATCTTATACACTACAAGTGAGTTTCCACAATGTGGAGTCACAGAGGTACATTTCGGACTCCTTACCTCTTCCGGTTCCCAAATTTGGTCCATTTGATGTTCCTCCCTTGGATTGAGACCGTTTCACTCATGTTTGTCCTCATAGTCATGTGGAGAACCTATTAATCCATGTTTGGGTAAGTATGGGTCCATCTAGTTCATCTTATACACTACAAGTGAGTTTCCACAATGTGGAGTCACAGAGGTACATTTCGGACTCCTTACCTCTTCCGGTTCCCAAATTTGGTCCATTTGATGTTCCTCCCTTGGATTGAGACCGTTTCACTCATGTTTGTCCTCATAGTCATGTGTAGAACCTATTAATCCATGTTTGGGTAAGTATGGGTCCATCTAGTTCATCTTATACACTACAAGTGAGTTTCCACAATGTGGAGTCACAGAGGTACATTTCGGACTCCTTACCTCTTCCGGTTCCCAAATTTGGTCCATTTGATGTTCCTCCCTTGGATTGAGACCGTTTCACTCATGTTTGTCCTCATAGTCATGTGGAGAACCTATTAATCCATGTTTGGGTAAGTATGGGTCCATCTAGTTCATCTTATACACTACAAGTGAGTTTCCACAATGTGGAGTCACAGAGGTACATTTCGGACTCCTTACCTCTTCCGGTTCCCAAATTTGGTCCATTTGATGTTCCTCCCTTGGATTGAGACCGTTTCACTCATGTTTGTCCTCATAGTCATGTGGAGAACCTATTAATCCATGTTTGGGTAAGTATGGGTCCATCTAGTTCATCTTATACACTACAAGTGAGTTTCCACAATGTGGAGTCACAGAGGTACATTTCGGACTCCTTACCTCTTCCGGTTCCCAAATTTGGTCCATTTGATGTTCCTCCCTTGGATTGAGACCGTTTCACTCATGTTTGTCCTCATAGTCATGTGGAGAACCTATTAATCCATGTTTGGGTAAGTATGGGTCCATCTAGTTCATCTTATACACTACAAGTGAGTTTCCACAATGTGGAGTCACAGAGGTACATTTCGGACTCCTTACCTCTTCCGGTTCCCAAATTTGGTCCATTTGATGT
Organism: Microthlaspi erraticum; assembly: GCA_902728155.2. NCBI lineage: Eukaryota > Viridiplantae > Streptophyta > Magnoliopsida > Brassicales > Brassicaceae > Microthlaspi > Microthlaspi erraticum. Next base: position 13,474 of record CACVBM020000057.1, read on the forward strand.
TCCTCCCTTGGATTGAGACCGTTTCACTCATGTTTGTCCTCATAGTCATGTGGAGAACCTATTAATCCATGTTTGGGTAAGTATGGGTCCATCTAGTTCATCTTATACACTACAAGTGAGTTTCCAAATGTGGAGGCACAGAGGTACATTTCGGACTCCTTACCTCTTCCGGTTCCCAAATTTGGTCCATTTGATGTTCCTCCCTTGGATTGAGACCGTTTCACTCATGTTTGTCCTCATAGTCATGTGTAGAAGCTATTAATCCATGTTTTGGTAAGTATGGGTCCATCTAGTTCATCTTATACACTACAAGTGAGTTTCCACAATGTGGAGGCACAGAGGTACATTTCGGACTCCTTACCTCTTCCGGTTCCCAAATTTGGTCCATTTGATGTTCCTCCCTTGGATTGAGACCGTTTCACTCATGTTTGTCCTCATAGTCATGTGGAGAAGCTATTAATCCATGTTTTGGTAAGTATGGGTCCATCTAGTTCATCTTATACACTACAAGTGAGTTTCCACAATGTGGAGGCACAGAGGTACATTTCGGACTCCTTACCTCTTCCGGTTCCCAAATTTGTCCATTTGATGTTCCTCCCTTGGATTGAGACCGTTTCACTCATGTTTGTCCTCATAGTCATGTGTAGAAGCTATTAATCCATGTTTTGGTAAGTATGGGTCCATCTAGTTCATCTTATACACTACAAGTGAGTTTCCACAATGTGGAGGCACAGAGGTACATTTCGGACTCCTTACCTCTTCCGGTTCCCAAATTTGGTCCATTTGATGTTCCTCCCTTGGATTGAGACCGTTTCACTCATGTTTGTCCTCATAGTCATGTGTAGAAGCTATTAATCCATGTTTTGGTAAGTATGGGTCCATCTAGTTCATCTTATACACTACAAGTGAGTTTCCACAATGTGGAGGCACAGAGGTACATTTCGGACTCCTTACCTCTTCCGGTTCCCAAATTTGGTCCATTTGATGTTCCTCCCTTGGATTGAGACCGTTTCACTCATGTTTGTCCTCATAGTCATGTGTAGAAGCTATTAATCCATGTTTTGGTAAGTATGGGTCCATCTAGTTCATCTTATACACTACAAGTGAGTTTCCACAATGTGGAGGCACAGAGGTACATTTCGGACTCCTTACCTCTTCCGGTTCCCAAATTTGGTCCATTTGATGTTCCTCCCTTGGATTGAGACCGTTTCACTCATGTTTGTCCTCATAGTCATGTGTAGAAGCTATTAATCCATGTTTTGGTAAGTATGGGTCCATCTAGTTCATCTTATACACTACAAGTGAGTTTCCACAATGTGGAGGCACAGAGGTACATTTCGGACTCCTTACCTCTTCCGGTTCCCAAATTTGGTCCATTTGATGTTCCTCCCTTGGATTGAGACCGTTTCACTCATGTTTGTCCTCATAGTCATGTGTAGAAGCTATTAATCCATGTTTTGGTAAGTATGGGTCCATCTAGTTCATCTTATACACTACAAGTGAGTTTCCACAATGTGGAGGCACAGAGGTACATTTCGGACTCCTTACCTCTTCCGGTTCCCAAATTTGGTCCATTTGATGTTCCTCCCTTGGATTGAGACCGTTTCACTCATGTTTGTCCTCATAGTCATGTGTAGAAGCTATTAATCCATGTTTTGGTAAGTATGGGTCCATCTAGTTCATCTTATACACTACAAGTGAGTTTCCACAATGTGGAGGCACAGAGGTACATTTCGGACTCCTTACCTCTTCCGGTTCCCAAATTTGGTCCATTTGATGTTCCTCCCTTGGATTGAGACCGTTTCACTCATGTTTGTCCTCATAGTCATGTGTAGAAGCTATTAATCCATGTTTTGGTAAGTATGGGTCCATCTAGTTCATCTTATACACTACAAGTGAGTTTCCACAATGTGGAGGCACAGAGGTACATTTCGGACTCCTTACCTCTTCCGGTTCCCAAATTTTGTCCATTTGATGTTCCTCCCTTGGATTGAGACCGTTTCACTCATGTTTGTCCTCATAGTCATGTGTAGAAGCTATTAATCCATGTTTTGGTAAGTATGGGTCCATCTAGTTCATCTTATACACTACAAGTGAGTTTCCACAATGTGGAGGCACAGAGGTACATTTCGGACTCCTTACCTCTTCCGGTTCCCAAATTTGTCCATTTGATGTTCCTCCCTTGGATTGAGACCGTTTCACTCATGTTTGTCCTCATAGTCATGTGGAGAACCTATTAATCCATGTTTTGGTAAGTATGGGTCCATCTAGTTCATCTTATACACTACAAGTGAGTTTCCACAATGTGGAGGCACAGAGGTACATTTCGGACTCCTTACCTCTTCCGGTTCCCAAATTTGGTCCATTTGATGTTCCTCCCTTGGATTGAGACCGTTTCACTCATGTTTGTCCTCATAGTCATGTGTAGAAGCTATTAATCCATGTTTTGGTAAGTATGGGTCCATCTAGTTCATCTTATACACTACAAGTGAGTTTCCACAATGTGGAGGCACAGAGGTACATTTCGGACTCCTTACCTCTTCCGGTTCCCAAATTTGGTCCATTTGATGTTCCTCCCTTGGATTGAGACCGTTTCACTCATGTTTGTCCTCATAGTCATGTGTAGAAGCTATTAATCCATGTTTTGGTAAGTATGGGTCCATCTAGTTCATCTTATACACTACAAGTGAGTTTCCACAATGTGGAGGCACAGAGGTACATTTCGGACTCCTTACCTCTTCCGGTTCCCAAATTTGGTCCATTTGATGTTCCTCCCTTGGATTGAGACCGTTTCACTCATGTTTGTCCTCATAGTATGTGTAGAAGCTATTAATCCATGTTTTGGTAAGTATGGGTCCATCTAGTTCATCTTATACACTACAAGTGAGTTTCCACAATGTGGAGGCACAGAGGTACATTTCGGACTCCTTACCTCTTCCGGTTCCCAAATTTGGTCCATTTGATGTTCCTCCCTTGGATTGAGACCGTTTCACTCATGTTTGTCCTCATAGTATGTGTAGAAGCTATTAATCCATGTTTGGTAAGTATGGGTCCATCTAGTTCATCTTATACACTACAAGTGAGTTTCCACAATGTGGAGGCACAGAGGTACATTTCGGACTCCTTACCTCTTCCGGTTCCCAAATTTGGTCCATTTGATGTTCCTCCCTTGGATTGAGACCGTTTCACTCATGTTTGTCCTCATAGTATGTGTAGAAGCTATTAATCCATGTTTGGGTAAGTATGGGTCCATCTAGTTCATCTTATACACTACAAGTGAGTTTCCACAATGTGGAGGCACAGAGGTACATTTCGGACTCCTTACCTCTTCTGGTTCCCAAATTTTGTCCATTTGATGTT
>CACVBM020000058.1:0-16824 GCA_902728155.2 Microthlaspi erraticum
GTGGAAACTCACTTGTAGTGTATAAGATGAACTAGATGGACCCATACTTACCCAAACATGGATTAATAGGTTCTACACATGACTATGAGGACAAACATGAGTGAAACGGTCTCAATCCAAGGGAGGAACATCAAATGGACCTAATTTGGGAACCGGAAGAGGTAAGGAGTCCGAAATGTACCTCTGTGACTCCACATTGTGGAAACTCACTTGTAGTGTATAAGATGAACTAGATGGACCCATACTTACCCAAACATGGATTAATAGGTTCTACACATGACTATGAGGACAAACATGAGTGAAACGGTCTCAATCCAAGGGAGGAACATCAAATGGACCTAATTTGGGAACCGGAAGAGGTAAGGAGTCCGAAATGTACCTCTGTGACTCCACATTGTGGAAACTCACTTGTAGTGTATAAGATGAACTAGATGGACCCATACTTACCCAAACATGGATTAATAGGTTCTACACATGACTATGAGGACAAACATGAGTGAAACGGTCTCAATCCAAGGGAGGAACATCAAATGGACCTAATTTGGGAACCGGAAGAGGTAAGGAGTCCGAAATGTACCTCTGTGACTCCACATTGTGGAAACTCACTTGTAGTGTATAAGATGAACTAGATGGACCCATACTTACCCAAACATGGATTAATAGGTTCTACACATGACTATGAGGACAAACATGAGTGAAACGGTCTCAATCCAAGGGAGGAACATCAAATGGACCTAATTTGGGAACCGGAAGAGGTAAGGAGTCCGAAATGTACCTCTGTGACTCCACATTGTGGAAACTCACTTGTAGTGTATAAGATGAACTAGATGGACCCATACTTACCCAAACATGGATTAATAGGTTCTACACATGACTATGAGGACAAACATGAGTGAAACGGTCTCAATCCAAGGGAGGAACATCAAATGGACCTAATTTGGGAACCGGAAGAGGTAAGGAGTCCGAAATGTACCTCTGTGACTCCACATTGTGGAAACTCACTTGTAGTGTATAAGATGAACTAGATGGACCCATACTTACCCAAACATGGATTAATAGGTTCTACACATGACTATGAGGACAAACATGAGTGAAACGGTCTCAATCCAAGGGAGGAACATCAAATGGACCTAATTTGGGAACCGGAAGAGGTAAGGAGTCCGAAATGTACCTCTGTGACTCCACATTGTGGAAACTCACTTGTAGTGTATAAGATGAACTAGATGGACCCATACTTACCCAAACATGGATTAATAGGTTCTACACATGACTATGAGGACAAACATGAGTGAAACGGTCTCAATCCAAGGGAGGAACATCAAATGGACCTAATTTGGGAACCGGAAGAGGTAAGGAGTCCGAAATGTACCTCTGTGACTCCACATTGTGGAAACTCACTTGTAGTGTATAAGATGAACTAGATGGACCCATACTTACCCAAACATGGATTAATAGGTTCTACACATGACTATGAGGACAAACATGAGTGAAACGGTCTCAATCCAAGGGAGGAACATCAAATGGACCTAATTTGGGAACCGGAAGAGGTAAGGAGTCCGAAATGTACCTCTGTGACTCCACATTGTGGAAACTCACTTGTAGTGTATAAGATGAACTAGATGGACCCATACTTACCCAAACATGGATTAATAGGTTCTACACATGACTATGAGGACAAACATGAGTGAAACGGTCTCAATCCAAGGGAGGAACATCAAATGGACCTAATTTGGGAACCGGAAGAGGTAAGGAGTCCGAAATGTACCTCTGTGACTCCACATTGTGGAAACTCACTTGTAGTGTATAAGATGAACTAGATGGACCCATACTTACCCAAACATGGATTAATAGGTTCTACACATGACTATGAGGACAAACATGAGTGAAACGGTCTCAATCCAAGGGAGGAACATCAAATGGACCTAATTTGGGAACCGGAAGAGGTAAGGAGTCCGAAATGTACCTCTGTGACTCCACATTGTGGAAACTCACTTGTAGTGTATAAGATGAACTAGATGGACCCATACTTACCCAAACATGGATTAATAGGTTCTACATGACTATGAGGACAAACATGAGTGAAACGGTCTCAATCCAAGGGAGGAACATCAAATGGACCTAATTTGGGAACCGGAAGAGGTAAGGAGTCCGAAATGTACCTCTGTGACTCCACATTGTGGAAACTCACTTGTAGTGTATAAGATGAACTAGATGGACCCATACTTACCCAAACATGGATTAATAGGTTCTACACATGACTATGAGGACAAACATGAGTGAAACGGTCTCAATCCAAGGGAGGAACATCAAATGGACCAAATTTGGGAACCGGAAGAGGTAAGGAGTCCGAAATGTACCTCTGTGACTCCACATTGTGGAAACTCACTTGTAGTGTATAAGATGAACTAGATGGACCCATACTTACCCAAACATGGATTAATAGGTTCTACACATGACTATGAGGACAAACATGAGTGAAACGGTCTCAATCCAAGGGAGGAACATCAAATGGACCTAATTTGGGAACCGGAAGAGGTAAGGAGTCCGAAATGTACCTCTGTGACTCCACATTGTGGAAACTCACTTGTAGTGTATAAGATGAACTAGATGGACCCATACTTACCCAAACATGGATTAATAGGTTCTACACATGACTATGAGGACAAACATGAGTGAAACGGTCTCAATCCAAGGGAGGAACATCAAATGGACCAAATTTGGGAACCGGAAGAGGTAAGGAGTCCGAAATGTACCTCTGTGACTCCACATTGTGGAAACTCACTTGTAGTGTATAAGATGAACTAGATGGACCCATACTTACCCAAACATGGATTAATAGGTTCTACACATGACTATGAGGACAAACATGAGTGAAACGGTCTCAATCCAAGGGAGGAACATCAAATGGACCTAATTTGGGAACCGGAAGAGGTAAGGAGTCCGAAATGTACCTCTGTGACTCCACATTGTGGAAACTCACTTGTAGTGTATAAGATGAACTAGATGGACCCATACTTACCCAAACATGGATTAATAGGTTCTCCACATGACTATGAGGACAAACATGAGTGAAACGGTCTCAATCCAAGGGAGGAACATCAAATGGACCAATTTGGGAACCGGAAGAGGTAAGGAGTCCGAAATGTACCTCTGTGACTCCACATTGTGGAAACTCACTTGTAGTGTATAAGATGAACTAGATGGACCCATACTTACCCAAACATGGATTAATAGGTTCTACACATGACTATGAGGACAAACATGAGTGAAACGGTCTCAATCCAAGGGAGGAACATCAAATGGACCTAATTTGGGAACCGGAAGAGGTAAGGAGTCCGAAATGTACCTCTGTGACTCCACATTGTGGAAACTCACTTGTAGTGTATAAGATGAACTAGATGGACCCATACTTACCCAAACATGGATTAATAGGTTCTACACATGACTATGAGGACAAACATGAGTGAAACGGTCTCAATCCAAGGGAGGAACATCAAATGGACCTAATTTGGGAACCGGAAGAGGTAAGGAGTCCGAAATGTACCTCTGTGACTCCACATTGTGGAAACTCACTTGTAGTGTATAAGATGAACTAGATGGACCCATACTTACCCAAACATGGATTAATAGGTTCTACACATGACTATGAGGACAAACATGAGTGAAACGGTCTCAATCCAAGGGAGGAACATCAAATGGACCTAATTTGGGAACCGGAAGAGGTAAGGAGTCCGAAATGTACCTCTGTGACTCCACATTGTGGAAACTCACTTGTAGTGTATAAGATGAACTAGATGGACCCATACTTACCCAAACATGGATTAATAGGTTCTACACATGACTATGAGGACAAACATGAGTGAAACGGTCTCAATCCAAGGGAGGAACATCAAATGGACCAAATTTGGGAACCGGAAGAGGTAAGGAGTCCGAAATGTACCTCTGTGACTCCACATTGTGGAAACTCACTTGTAGTGTATAAGATGAACTAGATGGACCCATACTTACCCAAACATGGATTAATAGGTTCTACACATGACTATGAGGACAAACATGAGTGAAACGGTCTCAATCCAAGGGAGGAACATCAAATGGACCTAATTTGGGAACCGGAAGAGGTAAGGAGTCCGAAATGTACCTCTGTGACTCCACATTGTGGAAACTCACTTGTAGTGTATAAGATGAACTAGATGGACCCATACTTACCCAAACATGGATTAATAGGTTCTACACATGACTATGAGGACAAACATGAGTGAAACGGTCTCAATCCAAGGGAGGAACATCAAATGGACCTAATTTGGGAACCGGAAGAGGTAAGGAGTCCGAAATGTACCTCTGTGACTCCACATTGTGGAAACTCACTTGTAGTGTATAAGATGAACTAGATGGACCCATACTTACCCAAACATGGATTAATAGGTTCTACACATGACTATGAGGACAAACATGAGTGAAACGGTCTCAATCCAAGGGAGGAACATCAAATGGACCAAATTTGGGAACCGGAAGAGGTAAGGAGTCCGAAATGTACCTCTGTGACTCCACATTGTGGAAACTCACTTGTAGTGTATAAGATGAACTAGATGGACCCATACTTACCCAAACATGGATTAATAGGTTCTACACATGACTATGAGGACAAACATGAGTGAAACGGTCTCAATCCAAGGGAGGAACATCAAATGGACCTAATTTGGGAACCGGAAGAGGTAAGGAGTCCGAAATGTACCTCTGTGACTCCACATTGTGGAAACTCACTTGTAGTGTATAAGATGAACTAGATGGACCCATACTTACCCAAACATGGATTAATAGGTTCTACACATGACTATGAGGACAAACATGAGTGAAACGGTCTCAATCCAAGGGAGGAACATCAAATGGACCAAATTTGGGAACCGGAAGAGGTAAGGAGTCCGAAATGTACCTCTGTGACTCCACATTGTGGAAACTCACTTGTAGTGTATAAGATGAACTAGATGGACCCATACTTACCCAAACATGGATTAATAGGTTCTACACATGACTATGAGGACAAACATGAGTGAAACGGTCTCAATCCAAGGGAGGAACATCAAATGGACCTAATTTGGGAACCGGAAGAGGTAAGGAGTCCGAAATGTACCTCTGTGACTCCACATTGTGGAAACTCACTTGTAGTGTATAAGATGAACTAGATGGACCCATACTTACCCAAACATGGATTAATAGGTTCTACACATGACTATGAGGACAAACATGAGTGAAACGGTCTCAATCCAAGGGAGGAACATCAAATGGACCAAATTTGGGAACCGGAAGAGGTAAGGAGTCCGAAATGTACCTCTGTGACTCCACATTGTGGAAACTCACTTGTAGTGTATAAGATGAACTAGATGGACCCATACTTACCCAAACATGGATTAATAGGTTCTACACATGACTATGAGGACAAACATGAGTGAAACGGTCTCAATCCAAGGGAGGAACATCAAATGGACCTAATTTGGGAACCGGAAGAGGTAAGGAGTCCGAAATGTACCTCTGTGACTCCACATTGTGGAAACTCACTTGTAGTGTATAAGATGAACTAGATGGACCCATACTTACCCAAACATGGATTAATAGGTTCTACACATGACTATGAGGACAAACATGAGTGAAACGGTCTCAATCCAAGGGAGGAACATCAAATGGACCTAATTTGGGAACCGGAAGAGGTAAGGAGTCCGAAATGTACCTCTGTGACTCCACATTGTGGAAACTCACTTGTAGTGTATAAGATGAACTAGATGGACCCATACTTACCCAAACATGGATTAATAGGTTCTACACATGACTATGAGGACAAACATGAGTGAAACGGTCTCAATCCAAGGGAGGAACATCAAATGGACCTAATTTGGGAACCGGAAGAGGTAAGGAGTCCGAAATGTACCTCTGTGACTCCACATTGTGGAAACTCACTTGTAGTGTATAAGATGAACTAGATGGACCCATACTTACCCAAACATGGATTAATAGGTTCTACACATGACTATGAGGACAAACATGAGTGAAACGGTCTCAATCCAAGGGAGGAACATCAAATGGACCAATTTGGGAACCGGAAGAGGTAAGGAGTCCGAAATGTACCTCTGTGACTCCACATTGTGGAAACTCACTTGTAGTGTATAAGATGAACTAGATGGACCCATACTTACCCAAACATGGATTAATAGGTTCTACACATGACTATGAGGACAAACATGAGTGAAACGGTCTCAATCCAAGGGAGGAACATCAAATGGACCTAATTTGGGAACCGGAAGAGGTAAGGAGTCCGAAATGTACCTCTGTGACTCCACATTGTGGAAACTCACTTGTAGTGTATAAGATGAACTAGATGGACCCATACTTACCCAAACATGGATTAATAGGTTCTACACATGACTATGAGGACAAACATGAGTGAAACGGTCTCAATCCAAGGGAGGAACATCAAATGGACCAAATTTGGGAACCGGAAGAGGTAAGGAGTCCGAAATGTACCTCTGTGACTCCACATTGTGGAAACTCACTTGTAGTGTATAAGATGAACTAGATGGACCCATACTTACCCAAACATGGATTAATAGGTTCTACACATGACTATGAGGACAAACATGAGTGAAACGGTCTCAATCCAAGGGAGGAACATCAAATGGACCTAATTTGGGAACCGGAAGAGGTAAGGAGTCCGAAATGTACCTCTGTGACTCCACATTGTGGAAACTCACTTGTAGTGTATAAGATGAACTAGATGGACCCATACTTACCCAAACATGGATTAATAGGTTCTCCACATGACTATGAGGACAAACATGAGTGAAACGGTCTCAATCCAAGGGAGGAACATCAAATGGACCTAATTTGGGAACCGGAAGAGGTAAGGAGTCCGAAATGTACCTCTGTGACTCCACATTGTGGAAACTCACTTGTAGTGTATAAGATGAACTAGATGGACCCATACTTACCCAAACATGGATTAATAGGTTCTACACATGACTATGAGGACAAACATGAGTGAAACGGTCTCAATCCAAGGGAGGAACATCAAATGGACCAAATTTGGGAACCGGAAGAGGTAAGGAGTCCGAAATGTACCTCTGTGACTCCACATTGTGGAAACTCACTTGTAGTGTATAAGATGAACTAGATGGACCCATACTTACCCAAACATGGATTAATAGGTTCTACACATGACTATGAGGACAAACATGAGTGAAACGGTCTCAATCCAAGGGAGGAACATCAAATGGACCTAATTTGGGAACCGGAAGAGGTAAGGAGTCCGAAATGTACCTCTGTGACTCCACATTGTGGAAACTCACTTGTAGTGTATAAGATGAACTAGATGGACCCATACTTACCCAAACATGGATTAATAGGTTCTACACATGACTATGAGGACAAACATGAGTGAAACGGTCTCAATCCAAGGGAGGAACATCAAATGGACCTAATTTGGGAACCGGAAGAGGTAAGGAGTCCGAAATGTACCTCTGTGACTCCACATTGTGGAAACTCACTTGTAGTGTATAAGATGAACTAGATGGACCCATACTTACCCAAACATGGATTAATAGGTTCTACACATGACTATGAGGACAAACATGAGTGAAACGGTCTCAATCCAAGGGAGGAACATCAAATGGACCTAATTTGGGAACCGGAAGAGGTAAGGAGTCCGAAATGTACCTCTGTGACTCCACATTGTGGAAACTCACTTGTAGTGTATAAGATGAACTAGATGGACCCATACTTACCCAAACATGGATTAATAGGTTCTACACATGACTATGAGGACAAACATGAGTGAAACGGTCTCAATCCAAGGGAGGAACATCAAATGGACCTAATTTGGGAACCGGAAGAGGTAAGGAGTCCGAAATGTACCTCTGTGACTCCACATTGTGGAAACTCACTTGTAGTGTATAAGATGAACTAGATGGACCCATACTTACCCAAACATGGATTAATAGGTTCTACACATGACTATGAGGACAAACATGAGTGAAACGGTCTCAATCCAAGGGAGGAACATCAAATGGACCTAATTTGGGAACCGGAAGAGGTAAGGAGTCCGAAATGTACCTCTGTGACTCCACATTGTGGAAACTCACTTGTAGTGTATAAGATGAACTAGATGGACCCATACTTACCCAAACATGGATTAATAGGTTCTACACATGACTATGAGGACAAACATGAGTGAAACGGTCTCAATCCAAGGGAGGAACATCAAATGGACCTAATTTGGGAACCGGAAGAGGTAAGGAGTCCGAAATGTACCTCTGTGACTCCACATTGTGGAAACTCACTTGTAGTGTATAAGATGAACTAGATGGACCCATACTTACCCAAACATGGATTAATAGGTTCTCCACATGACTATGAGGACAAACATGAGTGAAACGGTCTCAATCCAAGGGAGGAACATCAAATGGACCTAATTTGGGAACCGGAAGAGGTAAGGAGTCCGAAATGTACCTCTGTGACTCCACATTGTGGAAACTCACTTGTAGTGTATAAGATGAACTAGATGGACCCATACTTACCCAAACATGGATTAATAGGTTCTACCACATGACTATGAGGACAAACATGAGTGAAACGGTCTCAATCCAAGGGAGGAACATCAAATGGACCAAATTTGGGAACCGGAAGAGGTAAGGAGTCCGAAATGTACCTCTGTGACTCCACATTGTGGAAACTCACTTGTAGTGTATAAGATGAACTAGATGGACCCATACTTACCCAAACATGGATTAATAGGTTCTCCACATGACTATGAGGACAAACATGAGTGAAACGGTCTCAATCCAAGGGAGGAACATCAAATGGACCTAATTTGGGAACCGGAAGAGGTAAGGAGTCCGAAATGTACCTCTGTGACTCCACATTGTGGAAACTCACTTGTAGTGTATAAGATGAACTAGATGGACCCATACTTACCCAAACATGGATTAATAGGTTCTACACATGACTATGAGGACAAACATGAGTGAAACGGTCTCAATCCAAGGGAGGAACATCAAATGGACCTAATTTGGGAACCGGAAGAGGTAAGGAGTCCGAAATGTACCTCTGTGACTCCACATTGTGGAAACTCACTTGTAGTGTATAAGATGAACTAGATGGACCCATACTTACCCAAACATGGATTAATAGGTTCTACACATGACTATGAGGACAAACATGAGTGAAACGGTCTCAATCCAAGGGAGGAACATCAAATGGACCTAATTTGGGAACCGGAAGAGGTAAGGAGTCCGAAATGTACCTCTGTGACTCCACATTGTGGAAACTCACTTGTAGTGTATAAGATGAACTAGATGGACCCATACTTATCCAAACATGGATTAATAGGTTCTACACATGACTATGAGGACAAACATGAGTGAAACGGTCTCAATCCAAGGGAGGAACATCAAATGGACCTAATTTGGGAACCGGAAGAGGTAAGGAGTCCGAAATGTACCTCTGTGACTCCACATTGTGGAAACTCACTTGTAGTGTATAAGATGAACTAGATGGACCCATACTTACCCAAACATGGATTAATAGGTTCTACACATGACTATGAGGACAAACATGAGTGAAACGGTCTCAATCCAAGGGAGGAACATCAAATGGACCTAATTTGGGAACCGGAAGAGGTAAGGAGTCCGAAATGTACCTCTGTGACTCCACATTGTGGAAACTCACTTGTAGTGTATAAGATGAACTAGATGGACCCATACTTACCCAAACATGGATTAATAGGTTCTACACATGACTATGAGGACAAACATGAGTGAAACGGTCTCAATCCAAGGGAGGAACATCAAATGGACCTAATTTGGGAACCGGAAGAGGTAAGGAGTCCGAAATGTACCTCTGTGACTCCACATTGTGGAAACTCACTTGTAGTGTATAAGATGAACTAGATGGACCCATACTTACCCAAACATGGATTAATAGGTTCTACACATGACTATGAGGACAAACATGAGTGAAACGGTCTCAATCCAAGGGAGGAACATCAAATGGACCTAATTTGGGAACCGGAAGAGGTAAGGAGTCCGAAATGTACCTCTGTGACTCCACATTGTGGAAACTCACTTGTAGTGTATAAGATGAACTAGATGGACCCATACTTACCCAAACATGGATTAATAGGTTCTACACATGACTATGAGGACAAACATGAGTGAAACGGTCTCAATCCAAGGGAGGAACATCAAATGGACCTAATTTGGGAACCGGAAGAGGTAAGGAGTCCGAAATGTACCTCTGTGACTCCACATTGTGGAAACTCACTTGTAGTGTATAAGATGAACTAGATGGACCCATACTTACCCAAACATGGATTAATAGGTTCTACACATGACTATGAGGACAAACATGAGTGAAACGGTCTCAATCCAAGGGAGGAACATCAAATGGACCTAATTTGGGAACCGGAAGAGGTAAGGAGTCCGAAATGTACCTCTGTGACTCCACATTGTGGAAACTCACTTGTAGTGTATAAGATGAACTAGATGGACCCATACTTACCCAAACATGGATTAATAGGTTCTACACATGACTATGAGGACAAACATGAGTGAAACGGTCTCAATCCAAGGGAGGAACATCAAATGGACCTAATTTGGGAACCGGAAGAGGTAAGGAGTCCGAAATGTACCTCTGTGACTCCACATTGTGGAAACTCACTTGTAGTGTATAAGATGAACTAGATGGACCCATACTTACCCAAACATGGATTAATAGGTTCTACACATGACTATGAGGACAAACATGAGTGAAACGGTCTCAATCCAAGGGAGGAACATCAAATGGACCTAATTTGGGAACCGGAAGAGGTAAGGAGTCCGAAATGTACCTCTGTGACTCCACATTGTGGAAACTCACTTGTAGTGTATAAGATGAACTAGATGGACCCATACTTACCCAAACATGGATTAATAGGTTCTACACATGACTATGAGGACAAACATGAGTGAAACGGTCTCAATCCAAGGGAGGAACATCAAATGGACCTAATTTGGGAACCGGAAGAGGTAAGGAGTCCGAAATGTACCTCTGTGACTCCACATTGTGGAAACTCACTTGTAGTGTATAAGATGAACTAGATGGACCCATACTTACCCAAACATGGATTAATAGGTTCTACACATGACTATGAGGACAAACATGAGTGAAACGGTCTCAATCCAAGGGAGGAACATCAAATGGACCTAATTTGGGAACCGGAAGAGGTAAGGAGTCCGAAATGTACCTCTGTGACTCCACATTGTGGAAACTCACTTGTAGTGTATAAGATGAACTAGATGGACCCATACTTACCCAAACATGGATTAATAGGTTCTACACATGACTATGAGGACAAACATGAGTGAAACGGTCTCAATCCAAGGGAGGAACATCAAATGGACCTAATTTGGGAACCGGAAGAGGTAAGGAGTCCGAAATGTACCTCTGTGACTCCACATTGTGGAAACTCACTTGTAGTGTATAAGATGAACTAGATGGACCCATACTTACCCAAACATGGATTAATAGGTTCTACACATGACTATGAGGACAAACATGAGTGAAACGGTCTCAATCCAAGGGAGGAACATCAAATGGACCTAATTTGGGAACCGGAAGAGGTAAGGAGTCCGAAATGTACCTCTGTGACTCCACATTGTGGAAACTCACTTGTAGTGTATAAGATGAACTAGATGGACCCATACTTACCCAAACATGGATTAATAGGTTCTACACATGACTATGAGGACAAACATGAGTGAAACGGTCTCAATCCAAGGGAGGAACATCAAATGGACCTAATTTGGGAACCGGAAGAGGTAAGGAGTCCGAAATGTACCTCTGTGACTCCACATTGTGGAAACTCACTTGTAGTGTATAAGATGAACTAGATGGACCCATACTTATCCAAACATGGATTAATAGGTTCTACACATGACTATGAGGACAAACATGAGTGAAACGGTCTCAATCCAAGGGAGGAACATCAAATGGACCTAATTTGGGAACCGGAAGAGGTAAGGAGTCCGAAATGTACCTCTGTGACTCCACATTGTGGAAACTCACTTGTAGTGTATAAGATGAACTAGATGGACCCATACTTACCCAAACATGGATTAATAGGTTCTACACATGACTATGAGGACAAACATGAGTGAAACGGTCTCAATCCAAGGGAGGAACATCAAATGGACCTAATTTGGGAACCGGAAGAGGTAAGGAGTCCGAAATGTACCTCTGTGACTCCACATTGTGGAAACTCACTTGTAGTGTATAAGATGAACTAGATGGACCCATACTTACCCAAACATGGATTAATAGGTTCTACACATGACTATGAGGACAAACATGAGTGAAACGGTCTCAATCCAAGGGAGGAACATCAAATGGACCTAATTTGGGAACCGGAAGAGGTAAGGAGTCCGAAATGTACCTCTGTGACTCCACATTGTGGAAACTCACTTGTAGTGTATAAGATGAACTAGATGGACCCATACTTACCCAAACATGGATTAATAGGTTCTACACATGACTATGAGGACAAACATGAGTGAAACGGTCTCAATCCAAGGGAGGAACATCAAATGGACCTAATTTGGGAACCGGAAGAGGTAAGGAGTCCGAAATGTACCTCTGTGACTCCACATTGTGGAAACTCACTTGTAGTGTATAAGATGAACTAGATGGACCCATACTTACCCAAACATGGATTAATAGGTTCTACACATGACTATGAGGACAAACATGAGTGAAACGGTCTCAATCCAAGGGAGGAACATCAAATGGACCTAATTTGGGAACCGGAAGAGGTAAGGAGTCCGAAATGTACCTCTGTGACTCCACATTGTGGAAACTCACTTGTAGTGTATAAGATGAACTAGATGGACCCATACTTACCCAAACATGGATTAATAGGTTCTACACATGACTATGAGGACAAACATGAGTGAAACGGTCTCAATCCAAGGGAGGAACATCAAATGGACCTAATTTGGGAACCGGAAGAGGTAAGGAGTCCGAAATGTACCTCTGTGACTCCACATTGTGGAAACTCACTTGTAGTGTATAAGATGAACTAGATGGACCCATACTTACCCAAACATGGATTAATAGGTTCTACACATGACTATGAGGACAAACATGAGTGAAACGGTCTCAATCCAAGGGAGGAACATCAAATGGACCTAATTTGGGAACCGGAAGAGGTAAGGAGTCCGAAATGTACCTCTGTGACTCCACATTGTGGAAACTCACTTGTAGTGTATAAGATGAACTAGATGGACCCATACTTACCCAAACATGGATTAATAGGTTCTACACATGACTATGAGGACAAACATGAGTGAAACGGTCTCAATCCAAGGGAGGAACATCAAATGGACCTAATTTGGGAACCGGAAGAGGTAAGGAGTCCGAAATGTACCTCTGTGACTCCACATTGTGGAAACTCACTTGTAGTGTATAAGATGAACTAGATGGACCCATACTTACCCAAACATGGATTAATAGGTTCTACACATGACTATGAGGACAAACATGAGTGAAACGGTCTCAATCCAAGGGAGGAACATCAAATGGACCTAATTTGGGAACCGGAAGAGGTAAGGAGTCCGAAATGTACCTCTGTGACTCCACATTGTGGAAACTCACTTGTAGTGTATAAGATGAACTAGATGGACCCATACTTATCCAAACATGGATTAATAGGTTCTACACATGACTATGAGGACAAACATGAGTGAAACGGTCTCAATCCAAGGGAGGAACATCAAATGGACCTAATTTGGGAACCGGAAGAGGTAAGGAGTCCGAAATGTACCTCTGTGACTCCACATTGTGGAAACTCACTTGTAGTGTATAAGATGAACTAGATGGACCCATACTTACCCAAACATGGATTAATAGGTTCTACACATGACTATGAGGACAAACATGAGTGAAACGGTCTCAATCCAAGGGAGGAACATCAAATGGACCTAATTTGGGAACCGGAAGAGGTAAGGAGTCCGAAATGTACCTCTGTGACTCCACATTGTGGAAACTCACTTGTAGTGTATAAGATGAACTAGATGGACCCATACTTACCCAAACATGGATTAATAGGTTCTACACATGACTATGAGGACAAACATGAGTGAAACGGTCTCAATCCAAGGGAGGAACATCAAATGGACCTAATTTGGGAACCGGAAGAGGTAAGGAGTCCGAAATGTACCTCTGTGACTCCAGATTGAGGAAACTCACTTGTAGTGTATAAGATGAACTAGATGGACCCATACTTACCCAAACATGGATTAATAGGTTCTATACATGACTATGAGGACAAACATGAGTGAAACGGTCTCAATCCAAGGGAGGAACATCAAATGGACCAAATTTGGGAACCGGAAGAGGTAAGGAGTCCGAAATGTACCTCTGTGACTCCACATTGAGGAAACTCACTTGTAGTGTATAAGATGAACTAGATGGACCCATACTTACCCAAACATGGATTAATAGGTTCTCCACATTACTATGAGGACAAACATGAGTGAAACGGTCTCAATCCAAGGGAGGAACATCAAATGGACCAAATTTGGGAACCGGAAGAGGTAAGGAGTCCGAAATGTACCTCTGTGACTCCACATTGAGGAAACTCACTTGTAGTGTATAAGATGAACTAGATGGACCCATACTTACCCAAACATGGATTAATAGGTTCTCCACATGACTATGAGGACAAACATGAGTGAAACGGTCTCAATCCAAGGGAGGAACATCAAATGGACCAAATTTGGGAACCGGAAGAGGTAAGGAGTCCGAAATGTACCTCTGTGACTCCACATTGAGGAAACTCACTTGTAGTGTATAAGATGAACTAGATGGACCCATACTTACCCAAACATGGATTAATAGGTTCTCCACATGACTATGAGGACAAACATGAGTGAAACGGTCTCAATCCAAGGGAGGAACATCAAATGGACCAAATTTGGGAACCGGAAGAGGTAAGGAGTCCGAAATGTACCTCTGTGACTCCACATTGAGGAAACTCACTTGTAGTGTATAAGATGAACTAGATGGACCCATACTTACCCAAACATGGATTAATAGGTTCTACATGACTATGAGGACAAACATGAGTGAAACGGTCTCAATCCAAGGGAGGAACATCAAATGGACCAAATTTGGGAACCGGAAGAGGTAAGGAGTCCGAAATGTACCTCTGTGACTCCAGATTGAGGAAACTCACTTGTAGTGTATAAGATGAACTAGATGGACCCATACTTACCCAAACATGGATTAATAGGTTCTATCCACATGACTATGAGGACAAACATGAGTGAAACGGTCTCAATCCAAGGGAGGAACATCAAATGGACCAAATTTGGGAACCGGAAGAGGTAAGGAGTCCGAAATGTACCTCTGTGACTCCACATTGAGGAAACTCACTTGTAGTGTATAAGATGAACTAGATGGACCCATACTTACCCAAACATGGATTAATAGGTTCTACACATGACTATGAGGACAAACATGAGTGAAACGGTCTCAATCCAAGGGAGGAACATCAAATGGACCAAATTTGGGAACCGGAAGAGGTAAGGAGTCCGAAATGTACCTCTGTGACTCCACATTGAGGAAACTCACTTGTAGTGTATAAGATGAACTAGATGGACCCATACTTACCCAAACATGGATTAATAGGTTCTACACATACTATGAGGACAAACATGAGTGAAACGGTCTCAATCCAAGGGAGGAACATCAAATGGACCAAATTTGGGAACCGGAAGAGGTAAGGAGTCCGAAATGTACCTCTGTGACTCCACATTGAGGAAACTCACTTGTAGTGTATAAGATGAACTAGATGGACCCATACTTACCCAAACATGGATTAATAGGTTCTACACATGACTATGAGGACAAACATGAGTGAAACGGTCTCAATCCAAGGGAGGAACATCAAATGGACCAAATTTGGGAACCGGAAGAGGTAAGGAGTCCGAAATGTACCTCTGTGACTCCACATTGAGGAAACTCACTTGTAGTGTATAAGATGAACTAGATGGACCCATACTTACCCAAACATGGATTAATAGGTTCTCCACATGACTATGAGGACAAACATGAGTGAAACGGTCTCAATCCAAGGGAGGAACATCAAATGGACCAAATTTGGGAACCGGAAGAGGTAAGGAGTCCGAAATGTACCTCTGTGACTCCACATTGAGGAAACTCACTTGTAGTGTATAAGATGAACTAGATGGACCCATACTTACCCAAACATGGATTAATAGGTTCTACACATGACTATGAGGACAAACATGAGTGAAACGGTCTCAATCCAAGGGAGGAACATCAAATGGACCAAATTTGGGAACCGGAAGAGGTAAGGAGTCCGAAATGTACCTCTGTGACTCCACATTGAGGAAACTCACTTGTAGTGTATAAGATGAACTAGATGGACCCATACTTACCCAAACATGGATTAATAGGTTCTATCCACATGACTATGAGGACAAACATGAGTGAAACGGTCTCAATCCAAGGGAGGAACATCAAATGGACCAAATTTGGGAACCGGAAGAGGTAAGGAGTCCGAAATGTACCTCTGTGACTCCACATTGTGGAAACTCACTTGTAGTGTATAAGATGAACTAGATGGACCCATACTTACCCAAACATGGATTAATAGGTTCTCCACATGACTATGAGGACAAACATGAGTGAAACGGTCTCAATCCAAGGGAGGAACATCAAATGGACCAAATTTGGGAACCGGAAGAGGTAAGGAGTCCGAAATGTACCTCTGTGACTCCA
>CACVBM020000059.1:0-16820 GCA_902728155.2 Microthlaspi erraticum
TACATTTCGGAGTCACTTACCTCTTCCGGTTCCCAAATTTGGTCCATTTGATGTTCCTCCCTTGGATTGAGACCGTTTCACTCATGTTTGTCCTCATAGTCATGTGGAGAACCTATTAATCCATGTTTGGGTAAGTATGGGTCCATCTAGTTCATCTTATACACTACAAGTGAGTTTCCACAATGTGGAGTCACAGAGGTACATTTCGGACTCCTTACCTCTTCCGGTTCCCAAATTTGGTCCATTTGATGTTCCTCCCTTGGATTGAGACCGTTTCACTCATGTTTGTCCTCATAGTCATGTGGAGAACCTATTAATCCATGTTTGGGTAAGTATGGGTCCATCTAGTTCATCTTATACACTACAAGTGAGTTTCCACAATGTGGAGTCACAGAGGTACATTTCGGACTCCTTACCTCTTCCGGTTCCCAAATTTGGTCCATTTGATGTTCCTCCCTTGGATTGAGACCGTTTCACTCATGTTTGTCCTCATAGTCATGTGGAGAACCTATTAATCCATGTTTGGGTAAGTATGGGTCCATCTAGTTCATCTTATACACTACAAGTGAGTTTCCACAATGTGGAGTCACAGAGGTACATTTCGGACTCCTTACCTCTTCCGGTTCCCAAATTTGGTCCATTTGATGTTCCTCCCTTGGATTGAGACCGTTTCACTCATGTTTGTCCTCATAGTCATGTGGAGAACCTATTAATCCATGTTTGGGTAAGTATGGGTCCATCTAGTTCATCTTATACACTACAAGTGAGTTTCCACAATGTGGAGTCACAGAGGTACATTTCGGACTCCTTACCTCTTCCGGTTCCCAAATTTGGTCCATTTGATGTTCCTCCCTTGGATTGAGACCGTTTCACTCATGTTTGTCCTCATAGTCATGTGGAGAACCTATTAATCCATGTTTGGGTAAGTATGGGTCCATCTAGTTCATCTTATACACTACAAGTGAGTTTCCACAATGTGGAGTCACAGAGGTACATTTCGGACTCCTTACCTCTTCCGGTTCCCAAATTTGGTCCATTTGATGTTCCTCCCTTGGATTGAGACCGTTTCACTCATGTTTGTCCTCATAGTCATGTGGAGAACCTATTAATCCATGTTTGGGTAAGTATGGGTCCATCTAGTTCATCTTATACACTACAAGTGAGTTTCCACAATGTGGAGTCACAGAGGTACATTTCGGACTCCTTACCTCTTCCGGTTCCCAAATTTGGTCCATTTGATGTTCCTCCCTTGGATTGAGACCGTTTCACTCATGTTTGTCCTCATAGTCATGTGGAGAACCTATTAATCCATGTTTGGGTAAGTATGGGTCCATCTAGTTCATCTTATACACTACAAGTGAGTTTCCACAATGTGGAGTCACAGAGGTACATTTCGGACTCCTTACCTCTTCCGGTTCCCAAATTTGGTCCATTTGATGTTCCTCCCTTGGATTGAGACCGTTTCACTCATGTTTGTCCTCATAGTCATGTGGAGAACCTATTAATCCATGTTTGGGTAAGTATGGGTCCATCTAGTTCATCTTATACACTACAAGTGAGTTTCCACAATGTGGAGTCACAGAGGTACATTTCGGACTCCTTACCTCTTCCGGTTCCCAAATTTGGTCCATTTGATGTTCCTCCCTTGGATTGAGACCGTTTCACTCATGTTTGTCCTCATAGTCATGTGGAGAACCTATTAATCCATGTTTGGGTAAGTATGGGTCCATCTAGTTCATCTTATACACTACAAGTGAGTTTCCACAATGTGGAGTCACAGAGGTACATTTCGGACTCCTTACCTCTTCCGGTTCCCAAATTTGGTCCATTTGATGTTCCTCCCTTGGATTGAGACCGTTTCACTCATGTTTGTCCTCATAGTCATGTGGAGAACCTATTAATCCATGTTTGGGTAAGTATGGGTCCATCTAGTTCATCTTATACACTACAAGTGAGTTTCCACAATGTGGAGTCACAGAGGTACATTTCGGACTCCTTACCTCTTCCGGTTCCCAAATTTGGTCCATTTGATGTTCCTCCCTTGGATTGAGACCGTTTCACTCATGTTTGTCCTCATAGTCATGTGGAGAACCTATTAATCCATGTTTGGGTAAGTATGGGTCCATCTAGTTCATCTTATACACTACAAGTGAGTTTCCACAATGTGGAGTCACAGAGGTACATTTCGGACTCCTTACCTCTTCCGGTTCCCAAATTTGGTCCATTTGATGTTCCTCCCTTGGATTGAGACCGTTTCACTCATGTTTGTCCTCATAGTAATGTGGAGAACCTATTAATCCATGTTTGGGTAAGTATGGGTCCATCTAGTTCATCTTATACACTACAAGTGAGTTTCCACAATGTGGAGTCACAGAGGTACATTTCGGACTCCTTACCTCTTCCGGTTCCCAAATTTGGTCCATTTGATGTTCCTCCCTTGGATTGAGACCGTTTCACTCATGTTTGTCCTCATAGTCATGTGGAGAACCTATTAATCCATGTTTGGGTAAGTATGGGTCCATCTAGTTCATCTTATACACTACAAGTGAGTTTCCACAATGTGGAGTCACAGAGGTACATTTCGGACTCCTTACCTCTTCCGGTTCCCAAATTTGGTCCATTTGATGTTCCTCCCTTGGATTGAGACCGTTTCACTCATGTTTGTCCTCATAGTCATGTGGAGAACCTATTAATCCATGTTTGGGTAAGTATGGGTCCATCTAGTTCATCTTATACACTACAAGTGAGTTTCCACAATGTGGAGTCACAGAGGTACATTTCGGACTCCTTACCTCTTCCGGTTCCCAAATTTGGTCCATTTGATGTTCCTCCCTTGGATTGAGACCGTTTCACTCATGTTTGTCCTCATAGTATGTGGAGAACCTATTAATCCATGTTTGGGTAAGTATGGGTCCATCTAGTTCATCTTATACACTACAAGTGAGTTTCCACAATGTGGAGTCACAGAGGTACATTTCGGACTCCTTACCTCTTCCGGTTCCCAAATTTGGTCCATTTGATGTTCCTCCCTTGGATTGAGACCGTTTCACTCATGTTTGTCCTCATAGTCATGTGGAGAACCTATTAATCCATGTTTGGGTAAGTATGGGTCCATCTAGTTCATCTTATACACTACAAGTGAGTTTCCACAATGTGGAGTCACAGAGGTACATTTCGGACTCCTTACCTCTTCCGGTTCCCAAATTTGGTCCATTTGATGTTCCTCCCTTGGATTGAGACCGTTTCACTCATGTTTGTCCTCATAGTCATGTGGAGAACCTATTAATCCATGTTTGGGTAAGTATGGGTCCATCTAGTTCATCTTATACACTACAAGTGAGTTTCCACAATGTGGAGTCACAGAGGTACATTTCGGACTCCTTACCTCTTCCGGTTCCCAAATTTGGTCCATTTGATGTTCCTCCCTTGGATTGAGACCGTTTCACTCATGTTTGTCCTCATAGTCATGTGGAGAACCTATTAATCCATGTTTGGGTAAGTATGGGTCCATCTAGTTCATCTTATACACTACAAGTGAGTTTCCACAATGTGGAGTCACAGAGGTACATTTCGGACTCCTTACCTCTTCCGGTTCCCAAATTTGGTCCATTTGATGTTCCTCCCTTGGATTGAGACCGTTTCACTCATGTTTGTCCTCATAGTCATGTGGAGAACCTATTAATCCATGTTTGGGTAAGTATGGGTCCATCTAGTTCATCTTATACACTACAAGTGAGTTTCCACAATGTGGAGTCACAGAGGTACATTTCGGACTCCTTACCTCTTCCGGTTCCCAAATTTGGTCCATTTGATGTTCCTCCCTTGGATTGAGACCGTTTCACTCATGTTTGTCCTCATAGTAATGTGGAGAACCTATTAATCCATGTTTGGGTAAGTATGGGTCCATCTAGTTCATCTTATACACTACAAGTGAGTTTCCACAATGTGGAGTCACAGAGGTACATTTCGGACTCCTTACCTCTTCCGGTTCCCAAATTTGGTCCATTTGATGTTCCTCCCTTGGATTGAGACCGTTTCACTCATGTTTGTCCTCATAGTATGTGGAGAACCTATTAATCCATGTTTGGGTAAGTATGGGTCCATCTAGTTCATCTTATACACTACAAGTGAGTTTCCACAATGTGGAGTCACAGAGGTACATTTCGGACTCCTTACCTCTTCCGGTTCCCAAATTTGGTCCATTTGATGTTCCTCCCTTGGATTGAGACCGTTTCACTCATGTTTGTCCTCATAGTAATGTGGAGAACCTATTAATCCATGTTTGGGTAAGTATGGGTCCATCTAGTTCATCTTATACACTACAAGTGAGTTTCCTCAATGTGGAGTCACAGAGGTACATTTCGGACTCCTTACCTCTTCCGGTTCCCAAATTTGGTCCATTTGATGTTCCTCCCTTGGATTGAGACCGTTTCACTCATGTTTGTCCTCATAGTCATGTGGAGAACCTATTAATCCATGTTTGGGTAAGTATGGGTCCATCTAGTTCATCTTATACACTACAAGTGAGTTTCCACAATGTGGAGTCACAGAGGTACATTTCGGACTCCTTACCTCTTCCGGTTCCCAAATTTGGTCCATTTGATGTTCCTCCCTTGGATTGAGACCGTTTCACTCATGTTTGTCCTCATAGTCATGTGTGTGGAGAACCTATTAATCCATGTAAGTATGGGTCCATCTAGTTCATCTTATACACTACAAGTGAGTTTCCTCAATGTGGAGTCACAGAGGTACATTTCGGACTCCTTACCTCTTCCGGTTCCCAAATTTGGTCCATTTGATGTTCCTCCCTTGGATTGAGACCGTTTCACTCATGTTTGTCCTCATAGTAATGTGGAGAACCTATTAATCCATGTTTGGGTAAGTATGGGTCCATCTAGTTCATCTTATACACTACAAGTGAGTTTCCACAATGTGGAGTCACAGAGGTACATTTCGGACTCCTTACCTCTTCCGGTTCCCAAATTTGGTCCATTTGATGTTCCTCCCTTGGATTGAGACCGTTTCACTCATGTTTGTCCTCATAGTAATGTGGAGAACCTATTAATCCATGTTTGGGTAAGTATGGGTCCATCTAGTTCATCTTATACACTACAAGTGAGTTTCCTCAATGTGGAGTCACAGAGGTACATTTCGGACTCCTTACCTCTTCCGGTTCCCAAATTTGGTCCATTTGATGTTCCTCCCTTGGATTGAGACCGTTTCACTCATGTTTGTCCTCATAGTAATGTGGAGAACCTATTAATCCATGTTTGGGTAAGTATGGGTCCATCTAGTTCATCTTATACACTACAAGTGAGTTTCCACAATGTGGAGTCACAGAGGTACATTTCGGACTCCTTACCTCTTCCGGTTCCCAAATTTGGTCCATTTGATGTTCCTCCCTTGGATTGAGACCGTTTCACTCATGTTTGTCCTCATAGTAATGTGGAGAACCTATTAATCCATGTTTGGGTAAGTATGGGTCCATCTAGTTCATCTTATACACTACAAGTGAGTTTCCTCAATGTGGAGTCACAGAGGTACATTTCGGACTCCTTACCTCTTCCGGTTCCCAAATTTGGTCCATTTGATGTTCCTCCCTTGGATTGAGACCGTTTCACTCATGTTTGTCCTCATAGTAATGTGGAGAACCTATTAATCCATGTTTGGGTAAGTATGGGTCCATCTAGTTCATCTTATACACTACAAGTGAGTTTCCTCAATGTGGAGTCACAGAGGTACATTTCGGACTCCTTACCTCTTCCGGTTCCCAAATTTGGTCCATTTGATGTTCCTCCCTTGGATTGAGACCGTTTCACTCATGTTTGTCCTCATAGTAATGTGGAGAACCTATTAATCCATGTTTGGGTAAGTATGGGTCCATCTAGTTCATCTTATACACTACAAGTGAGTTTCCTCAATGTGGAGTCACAGAGGTACATTTCGGACTCCTTACCTCTTCCGGTTCCCAAATTTGGTCCATTTGATGTTCCTCCCTTGGATTGAGACCGTTTCACTCATGTTTGTCCTCATAGTAATGTGGAGAACCTATTAATCCATGTTTGGGTAAGTATGGGTCCATCTAGTTCATCTTATACACTACAAGTGAGTTTCCTCAATGTGGAGTCACAGAGGTACATTTCGGACTCCTTACCTCTTCCGGTTCCCAAATTTGGTCCATTTGATGTTCCTCCCTTGGATTGAGACCGTTTCACTCATGTTTGTCCTCATAGTAATGTGGAGAACCTATTAATCCATGTTTGGGTAAGTATGGGTCCATCTAGTTCATCTTATACACTACAAGTGAGTTTCCTCAATGTGGAGTCACAGAGGTACATTTCGGACTCCTTACCTCTTCCGGTTCCCAAATTTGGTCCATTTGATGTTCCTCCCTTGGATTGAGACCGTTTCACTCATGTTTGTCCTCATAGTAATGTGGAGAACCTATTAATCCATGTTTGGGTAAGTATGGGTCCATCTAGTTCATCTTATACACTACAAGTGAGTTTCCTCAATGTGGAGTCACAGAGGTACATTTCGGACTCCTTACCTCTTCCGGTTCCCAAATTTGGTCCATTTGATGTTCCTCCCTTGGATTGAGACCGTTTCACTCATGTTTGTCCTCATAGTAATGTGGAGAACCTATTAATCCATGTTTGGGTAAGTATGGGTCCATCTAGTTCATCTTATACACTACAAGTGAGTTTCCTCAATGTGGAGTCACAGAGGTACATTTCGGACTCCTTACCTCTTCCGGTTCCCAAATTTGGTCCATTTGATGTTCCTCCCTTGGATTGAGACCGTTTCACTCATGTTTGTCCTCATAGTAATGTGGAGAACCTATTAATCCATGTTTGGGTAAGTATGGGTCCATCTAGTTCATCTTATACACTACAAGTGAGTTTCCTCAATGTGGAGTCACAGAGGTACATTTCGGACTCCTTACCTCTTCCGGTTCCCAAATTTGGTCCATTTGATGTTCCTCCCTTGGATTGAGACCGTTTCACTCATGTTTGTCCTCATAGTAATGTGGAGAACCTATTAATCCATGTTTGGGTAAGTATGGGTCCATCTAGTTCATCTTATACACTACAAGTGAGTTTCCTCAATGTGGAGTCACAGAGGTACATTTCGGACTCCTTACCTCTTCCGGTTCCCAAATTTGGTCCATTTGATGTTCCTCCCTTGGATTGAGACCGTTTCACTCATGTTTGTCCTCATAGTAATGTGGAGAACCTATTAATCCATGTTTGGGTAAGTATGGGTCCATCTAGTTCATCTTATACACTACAAGTGAGTTTCCTCAATGTGGAGTCACAGAGGTACATTTCGGACTCCTTACCTCTTCCGGTTCCCAAATTTGGTCCATTTGATGTTCCTCCCTTGGATTGAGACCGTTTCACTCATGTTTGTCCTCATAGTAATGTGGAGAACCTATTAATCCATGTTTGGGTAAGTATGGGTCCATCTAGTTCATCTTATACACTACAAGTGAGTTTCCTCAATGTGGAGTCACAGAGGTACATTTCGGACTCCTTACCTCTTCCGGTTCCCAAATTTGGTCCATTTGATGTTCCTCCCTTGGATTGAGACCGTTTCACTCATGTTTGTCCTCATAGTAATGTGGAGAACCTATTAATCCATGTTTGGGTAAGTATGGGTCCATCTAGTTCATCTTATACACTACAAGTGAGTTTCCTCAATGTGGAGTCACAGAGGTACATTTCGGACTCCTTACCTCTTCCGGTTCCCAAATTTGGTCCATTTGATGTTCCTCCCTTGGATTGAGACCGTTTCAC
This sequence comes from Microthlaspi erraticum, assembly GCA_902728155.2. Lineage (NCBI taxonomy): Eukaryota > Viridiplantae > Streptophyta > Magnoliopsida > Brassicales > Brassicaceae > Microthlaspi > Microthlaspi erraticum. Next base: position 7,800 of record CACVBM020000059.1, read on the forward strand.
TCATGTTTGTCCTCATAGTAATGTGGAGAACCTATTAATCCATGTTTGGGTAAGTATGGGTCCATCTAGTTCATCTTATACACTACAAGTGAGTTTCCTCAATGTGGAGTCACAGAGGTACATTTCGGACTCCTTACCTCTTCCGGTTCCCAAATTTGGTCCATTTGATGTTCCTCCCTTGGATTGAGACCGTTTCACTCATGTTTGTCCTCATAGTAATGTGGAGAACCTATTAATCCATGTTTGGGTAAGTATGGGTCCATCTAGTTCATCTTATACACTACAAGTGAGTTTCCACAATGTGGAGTCACAGAGGTACATTTCGGACTCCTTACCTCTTCCGGTTCCCAAATTTGGTCCATTTGATGTTCCTCCCTTGGATTGAGACCGTTTCACTCATGTTTGTCCTCATAGTAATGTGGAGAACCTATTAATCCATGTTTGGGTAAGTATGGGTCCATCTAGTTCATCTTATACACTACAAGTGAGTTTCCTCAATCTGGAGTCACAGAGGTACATTTCGGACTCCTTACCTCTTCCGGTTCCCAAATTTGGTCCATTTGATGTTCCTCCCTTGGATTGAGACCGTTTCACTCATGTTTGTCCTCATAGTAATGTGGAGAACCTATTAATCCATGTTTGGGTAAGTATGGGTCCATCTAGTTCATCTTATACACTACAAGTGAGTTTCCTCAATGTGGAGTCACAGAGGTACATTTCGGACTCCTTACCTCTTCCGGTTCCCAAATTTGGTCCATTTGATGTTCCTCCCTTGGATTGAGACCGTTTCACTCATGTTTGTCCTCATAGTAATGTGGAGAACCTATTAATCCATGTTTGGGTAAGTATGGGTCCATCTAGTTCATCTTATACACTACAAGTGAGTTTCCTCAATGTGGAGTCACAGAGGTACATTTCGGACTCCTTACCTCTTCCGGTTCCCAAATTTGGTCCATTTGATGTTCCTCCCTTGGATTGAGACCGTTTCACTCATGTTTGTCCTCATAGTAATGTGGAGAACCTATTAATCCATGTTTGGGTAAGTATGGGTCCATCTAGTTCATCTTATACACTACAAGTGAGTTTCCTCAATCTGGAGTCACAGAGGTACATTTCGGACTCCTTACCTCTTCCGGTTCCCAAATTTGGTCCATTTGATGTTCCTCCCTTGGATTGAGACCGTTTCACTCATGTTTGTCCTCATAGTAATGTGGAGAACCTATTAATCCATGTTTGGGTAAGTATGGGTCCATCTAGTTCATCTTATACACTACAAGTGAGTTTCCTCAATGTGGAGTCACAGAGGTACATTTCGGACTCCTTACCTCTTCCGGTTCCCAAATTTGGTCCATTTGATGTTCCTCCCTTGGATTGAGACCGTTTCACTCATGTTTGTCCTCATAGTAATGTGGAGAACCTATTAATCCATGTTTGGGTAAGTATGGGTCCATCTAGTTCATCTTATACACTACAAGTGAGTTTCCTCAATGTGGAGTCACAGAGGTACATTTCGGACTCCTTACCTCTTCCGGTTCCCAAATTTGGTCCATTTGATGTTCCTCCCTTGGATTGAGACCGTTTCACTCATGTTTGTCCTCATAGTAATGTGGAGAACCTATTAATCCATGTTTGGGTAAGTATGGGTCCATCTAGTTCATCTTATACACTACAAGTGAGTTTCCTCAATCTGGAGTCACAGAGGTACATTTCGGACTCCTTACCTCTTCCGGTTCCCAAATTTGGTCCATTTGATGTTCCTCCCTTGGATTGAGACCGTTTCACTCATGTTTGTCCTCATAGTAATGTGGAGAACCTATTAATCCATGTTTGGGTAAGTATGGGTCCATCTAGTTCATCTTATACACTACAAGTGAGTTTCCTCAATCTGGAGTCACAGAGGTACATTTCGGACTCCTTACCTCTTCCGGTTCCCAAATTTGGTCCATTTGATGTTCCTCCCTTGGATTGAGACCGTTTCACTCATGTTTGTCCTCATAGTAATGTGGAGAACCTATTAATCCATGTTTGGGTAAGTATGGGTCCATCTAGTTCATCTTATACACTACAAGTGAGTTTCCTCAATCTGGAGTCACAGAGGTACATTTCGGACTCCTTACCTCTTCCGGTTCCCAAATTTGGTCCATTTGATGTTCCTCCCTTGGATTGAGACCGTTTCACTCATGTTTGTCCTCATAGTAATGTGGAGAACCTATTAATCCATGTTTGGGTAAGTATGGGTCCATCTAGTTCATCTTATACACTACAAGTGAGTTTCCTCAATCTGGAGTCACAGAGGTACATTTCGGACTCCTTACCTCTTCCGGTTCCCAAATTTGGTCCATTTGATGTTCCTCCCTTGGATTGAGACCGTTTCACTCATGTTTGTCCTCATAGTAATGTGGAGAACCTATTAATCCATGTTTGGGTAAGTATGGGTCCATCTAGTTCATCTTATACACTACAAGTGAGTTTCCTCAATGTGGAGTCACAGAGGTACATTTCGGACTCCTTACCTCTTCCGGTTCCCAAATTTGGTCCATTTGATGTTCCTCCCTTGGATTGAGACCGTTTCACTCATGTTTGTCCTCATAGTAATGTGGAGAACCTATTAATCCATGTTTGGGTAAGTATGGGTCCATCTAGTTCATCTTATACACTACAAGTGAGTTTCCTCAATCTGGAGTCACAGAGGTACATTTCGGACTCCTTACCTCTTCCGGTTCCCAAATTTGGTCCATTTGATGTTCCTCCCTTGGATTGAGACCGTTTCACTCATGTTTGTCCTCATAGTAATGTGGAGAACCTATTAATCCATGTTTGGGTAAGTATGGGTCCATCTAGTTCATCTTATACACTACAAGTGAGTTTCCTCAATCTGGAGTCACAGAGGTACATTTCGGACTCCTTACCTCTTCCGGTTCCCAAATTTGGTCCATTTGATGTTCCTCCCTTGGATTGAGACCGTTTCACTCATGTTTGTCCTCATAGTAATGTGGAGAACCTATTAATCCATGTTTGGGTAAGTATGGGTCCATCTAGTTCATCTTATACACTACAAGTGAGTTTCCTCAATGTGGAGTCACAGAGGTACATTTCGGACTCCTTACCTCTTCCGGTTCCCAAATTTGGTCCATTTGATGTTCCTCCCTTGGATTGAGACCGTTTCACTCATGTTTGTCCTCATAGTAATGTGGAGAACCTATTAATCCATGTTTGGGTAAGTATGGGTCCATCTAGTTCATCTTATACACTACAAGTGAGTTTCCTCAATCTGGAGTCACAGAGGTACATTTCGGACTCCTTACCTCTTCCGGTTCCCAAATTTGGTCCATTTGATGTTCCTCCCTTGGATTGAGACCGTTTCACTCATGTTTGTCCTCATAGTAATGTGGAGAACCTATTAATCCATGTTTGGGTAAGTATGGGTCCATCTAGTTCATCTTATACACTACAAGTGAGTTTCCTCAATGTGGAGTCACAGAGGTACATTTCGGACTCCTTACCTCTTCCGGTTCCCAAATTTGGTCCATTTGATGTTCCTCCCTTGGATTGAGACCGTTTCACTCATGTTTGTCCTCATAGTATGTGGAGAACCTATTAATCCATGTTTGGGTAAGTATGGGTCCATCTAGTTCATCTTATACACTACAAGTGAGTTTCCTCAATCTGGAGTCACAGAGGTACATTTCGGACTCCTTACCTCTTCCGGTTCCCAAATTTGGTCCATTTGATGTTCCTCCCTTGGATTGAGACCGTTTCACTCATGTTTGTCCTCATAGTAATGTGGAGAACCTATTAATCCATGTTTGGGTAAGTATGGGTCCATCTAGTTCATCTTATACACTACAAGTGAGTTTCCTCAATCTGGAGTCACAGAGGTACATTTCGGACTCCTTACCTCTTCCGGTTCCCAAATTTGGTCCATTTGATGTTCCTCCCTTGGATTGAGACCGTTTCACTCATGTTTGTCCTCATAGTAATGTGGAGAACCTATTAATCCATGTTTGGGTAAGTATGGGTCCATCTAGTTCATCTTATACACTACAAGTGAGTTTCCTCAATCTGTGAGTCACAGAGGTACATTTCGGACTCCTTACCTCTTCCGGTTCCCAAATTTGGTCCATTTGATGTTCCTCCCTTGGATTGAGACCGTTTCACTCATGTTTGTCCTCATAGTAATGTGGAGAACCTATTAATCCATGTTTGGGTAAGTATGGGTCCATCTAGTTCATCTTATACACTACAAGTGAGTTTCCTCAATCTGGAGTCACAGAGGTACATTTCGGACTCCTTACCTCTTCCGGTTCCCAAATTTGGTCCATTTGATGTTCCTCCCTTGGATTGAGACCGTTTCACTCATGTTTGTCCTCATAGTAATGTGGAGAACCTATTAATCCATGTTTGGGTAAGTATGGGTCCATCTAGTTCATCTTATACACTACAAGTGAGTTTCCTCAATCTGGAGTCACAGAGGTACATTTCGGACTCCTTACCTCTTCCGGTTCCCAAATTTGGTCCATTTGATGTTCCTCCCTTGGATTGAGACCGTTTCACTCATGTTTGTCCTCATAGTCATGTGGAGAACCTATTAATCCATGTTTGGGTAAGTATGGGTCCATCTAGTTCATCTTATACACTACAAGTGAGTTTCCTCAATGTGGAGTCACAGAGGTACATTTCGGACTCCTTACCTCTTCCGGTTCCCAAATTTGGTCCATTTGATGTTCCTCCCTTGGATTGAGACCGTTTCACTCATGTTTGTCCTCATAGTAATGTGGAGAACCTATTAATCCATGTTTGGGTAAGTATGGGTCCATCTAGTTCATCTTATACACTACAAGTGAGTTTCCTCAATCTGGAGTCACAGAGGTACATTTCGGACTCCTTACCTCTTCCGGTTCCCAAATTTGGTCCATTTGATGTTCCTCCCTTGGATTGAGACCGTTTCACTCATGTTTGTCCTCATAGTAATGTGGAGAACCTATTAATCCATGTTTGGGTAAGTATGGGTCCATCTAGTTCATCTTATACACTACAAGTGAGTTTCCTCAATCTGGAGTCACAGAGGTACATTTCGGACTCCTTACCTCTTCCGGTTCCCAAATTTGGTCCATTTGATGTTCCTCCCTTGGATTGAGACCGTTTCACTCATGTTTGTCCTCATAGTAATGTGGAGAACCTATTAATCCATGTTTGGGTAAGTATGGGTCCATCTAGTTCATCTTATACACTACAAGTGAGTTTCCTCAATCTGGAGTCACAGAGGTACATTTCGGACTCCTTACCTCTTCCGGTTCCCAAATTTGGTCCATTTGATGTTCCTCCCTTGGATTGAGACCGTTTCACTCATGTTTGTCCTCATAGTAATGTGGAGAACCTATTAATCCATGTTTGGGTAAGTATGGGTCCATCTAGTTCATCTTATACACTACAAGTGAGTTTCCTCAATCTGGAGTCACAGAGGTACATTTCGGACTCCTTACCTCTTCCGGTTCCCAAATTTGGTCCATTTGATGTTCCTCCCTTGGATTGAGACCGTTTCACTCATGTTTGTCCTCATAGTATGTGGAGAACCTATTAATCCATGTTTGGGTAAGTATGGGTCCATCTAGTTCATCTTATACACTACAAGTGAGTTTCCTCAATGTGGAGTCACAGAGGTACATTTCGGACTCCTTACCTCTTCCGGTTCCCAAATTTGGTCCATTTGATGTTCCTCCCTTGGATTGAGACCGTTTCACTCATGTTTGTCCTCATAGTAATGTGGAGAACCTATTAATCCATGTTTGGGTAAGTATGGGTCCATCTAGTTCATCTTATACACTACAAGTGAGTTTCCTCAATCTGGAGTCACAGAGGTACATTTCGGACTCCTTACCTCTTCCGGTTCCCAAATTTGGTCCATTTGATGTTCCTCCCTTGGATTGAGACCGTTTCACTCATGTTTGTCCTCATAGTAATGTGGAGAACCTATTAATCCATGTTTGGGTAAGTATGGGTCCATCTAGTTCATCTTATACACTACAAGTGAGTTTCCACAATGTGGAGTCACAGAGGTACATTTCGGACTCCTTACCTCTTCCGGTTCCCAAATTTGGTCCATTTGATGTTCCTCCCTTGGATTGAGACCGTTTCACTCATGTTTGTCCTCATAGTAATGTGGAGAACCTATTAATCCATGTTTGGGTAAGTATGGGTCCATCTAGTTCATCTTATACACTACAAGTGAGTTTCCACAATCTGGAGTCACAGAGGTACATTTCGGACTCCTTACCTCTTCCGGTTCCCAAATTTGGTCCATTTGATGTTCCTCCCTTGGATTGAGACCGTTTCACTCATGTTTGTCCTCATAGTAATGTGGAGAACCTATTAATCCATGTTTGGGTAAGTATGGGTCCATCTAGTTCATCTTATACACTACAAGTGAGTTTCCTCAATCTGGAGTCACAGAGGTACATTTCGGACTCCTTACCTCTTCCGGTTCCCAAATTTGGTCCATTTGATGTTCCTCCCTTGGATTGAGACCGTTTCACTCATGTTTGTCCTCATAGTCATGTGGAGAACCTATTAATCCATGTTTGGGTAAGTATGGGTCCATCTAGTTCATCTTATACACTACAAGTGAGTTTCCTCAATGTGGAGTCACAGAGGTACATTTCGGACTCCTTACCTCTTCCGGTTCCCAAATTTGGTCCATTTGATGTTCCTCCCTTGGATTGAGACCGTTTCACTCATGTTTGTCCTCATAGTCATGTGGAGAACCTATTAATCCATGTTTGGTAAGTATGGGTCCATCTAGTTCATCTTATACACTACAAGTGAGTTTCCTCAATGTGGAGTCACAGAGGTACATTTCGGACTCCTTACCTCTTCCGGTTCCCAAATTTGGTCCATTTGATGTTCCTCCCTTGGATTGAGACCGTTTCACTCATGTTTGTCCTCATAGTCATGTGGAGAACCTATTAATCCATGTTTGGGTAAGTATGGGTCCATCTAGTTCATCTTATACACTACAAGTGAGTTTCCTCAATCTGGAGTCACAGAGGTACATTTCGGACTCCTTACCTCTTCCGGTTCCCAAATTAGGTCCATTTGATGTTCCTCCCTTGGATTGAGACCGTTTCACTCATGTTTGTCCTCATAGTAATGTGGAGAACCTATTAATCCATGTTTGGGTAAGTATGGGTCCATCTAGTTCATCTTATACACTACAAGTGAGTTTCCTCAATCTGGAGTCACAGAGGTACATTTCGGACTCCTTACCTCTTCCGGTTCCCAAATTTGGTCCATTTGATGTTCCTCCCTTGGATTGAGACCGTTTCACTCATGTTTGTCCTCATAGTAATGTGGAGAACCTATTAATCCATGTTTGGGTAAGTATGGGTCCATCTAGTTCATCTTATACACTACAAGTGAGTTTCCTCAATCTGGAGTCACAGAGGTACATTTCGGACTCCTTACCTCTTCCGGTTCCCAAATTTGGTCCATTTGATGTTCCTCCCTTGGATTGAGACCGTTTCACTCATGTTTGTCCTCATAGTAATGTGGATAACCTATTAATCCATGTTTGGGTAAGTATGGGTCCATCTAGTTCATCTTATACACTACAAGTGAGTTTCCTCAATCTGGAGTCACAGAGGTACATTTCGGACTCCTTACCTCTTCCGGTTCCCAAATTTGGTCCATTTGATGTTCCTCCCTTGGATTGAGACCGTTTCACTCATGTTTGTCCTCATAGTAATGTAGAACCTATTAATCCATGTTTGGGTAAGTATGGGTCCATCTAGTTCATCTTATACACTACAAGTGAGTTTCCTCAATCTGGAGTCACAGAGGTACATTTCGGACTCCTTACCTCTTCCGGTTCCCAAATTAGGTCCATTTGATGTTCCTCCCTTGGATTGAGACCGTTTCACTCATGTTTGTCCTCATAGTAATGTGGAGAACCTATTAATCCATGTTTGGGTAAGTATGGGTCCATCTAGTTCATCTTATACACTACAAGTGAGTTTCCTCAATCTGGAGTCACAGAGGTACATTTCGGACTCCTTACCTCTTCCGGTTCCCAAATTTGGTCCATTTGATGTTCCTCCCTTGGATTGAGACCGTTTCACTCATGTTTGTCCTCATAGTCATGTATAGAAGCTATTAATCCATGTTTGGGTAAGTATGGGTCCATCTAGTTCATCTTATACACTACAAGTGAGTTTCCTCAATCTGGAGTCACAGAGGTACATTTCGGACTCCTTACCTCTTCCGGTTCCCAAATTTGGTCCATTTGATGTTCCTCCCTTGGATTGAGACCGTTTCAGTCATGTTTGTCCTCATAGTCATGTATAGAAGCTATTAATCCATGTTTGGGTAAGTATGGGTCCATCTAGTTCATCTTATACACTACAAGTGAGTTTCCTCAATCTGGAGTCACAGAGGTACATTTCGGACTCCTTACCTCTTCCGGTTCCCAAATTTGGTCCATTTGATGTTCCTCCCTTGGATTGAGACCGTTTCAGTCATGTTTGTCCTCATAGTAATGTGGATAGAACCTATTAATCCATGTTTGGGTAAGTATGGGTCCATCTAGTTCATCTTATACACTACAAGTGAGTTTCCTCAATCTGGAGTCACAGAGGTACATTTCGGACTCCTTACCTCTTCCGGTTCCCAAATTTGGTCCATTTGATGTTCCTCCCTTGGATTGAGACCGTTTCACTCATGTTTGTCCTCATAGTATGTATAGAACCTATTAATCCATGTTTGGGTAAGTATGGGTCCATCTTGTTCATCTTATACACTACAAGTGAGTTTCCTCAATCTGGAGTCACAGAGGTACATTTCGGACTCCTTACCTCTTCCGGTTCCCAAATTTGGTCCATTTGATGTTCCTCCCTTGGATTGAGACCGTTTCACTCATGTTTGTCCTCATAGTAATGTGGAGAACCTATTAATCCATGTTTGGGTAAGTATGGGTCCATCTAGTTCATCTTATACACTACAAGTGAGTTTCCTCAATCTGGAGTCACA
>CACVBM020000060.1:0-16817 GCA_902728155.2 Microthlaspi erraticum
GCTAAGGACTTTGCCAATTGCTTGGTTTAGTGCCTTAGTTCTTGAACGAGTGATTGGGCCAGTTGGAATGGCTAAACTCTCCTCAGGTACAAGCTGCTCTGCTTCAAGTCCCTCCTCGGCACAAGCTGCTCCATTCCATCTTCCTTCCTCGGCCAAAAGCTGTGTTTCCTGAACCTCCTTGTCCATGATCGCATCATCCCCTCCCTCTTGAAAAGGATTTGACCTCAAATCTGGTTCATCTGCAAGAAAAGGAGATAAGTCAGCAACATTAAAACTAGGACTGATATTGTACTTACCTTGGAGATCAACTCTATAAGAGTTATTGTTGATTCGCTTGGTGACTGTGAAAGGGCCATCAATGCGCGGCATAGCTTGGACTTGCGCTCGGCTGGGAATCTTTCTTTGCGAAGATGAATCCAAACTTGATCTCCAGCCTCAAAGATTAATTCGCGCCGTCCCTTGTTGGCTTTCTTGGCATACTGCCTTGTCTTTTCCTCAATGTTTTTCTTTGCCTGCTCATGTATCTTCTTCACCATCTCAGCTCTCTTCTGTCCATCTGTACTCAACCTTTCACTCAAAGGCAGAGGCATTAAATCCAAAGGTGACAGGGGTTTAAACCCATAAACAATTTCAAAAGGAGAGAACTTAGATGCTGAATGCACAGAATGATTATAAGCAAATTCTATATGAGGCAAGCAATCATCCCAATTCTTAAGATTCTTTTTAAGCAGCACACGCAACAAGGTTCCTAAAGTCCGGTTTACAACCTCAGTTTGACCATCAGTTTGGGGATGACAAGTGGTGGAAAATAAAAGCTTAGTCCCTAACTTAGACCACAAGGTTTTCCAAAAGTAACTAAGGAACTTAGTGTCACGATCAGAAACAATGGTGCGCGGCATGCCATGCAATCTAATGACATCTTTAAAGAACAATGCAGCAACATGAGATGCATCATCAGTTTTATTGCATGCAACAAAATGAGCCATCTTAGAAAATCTATCCACAATCACAAAATGGAATCCTTTCCATGTCTAGTTCTGGGTAAACCAAGAACAAAGTCCATGGAAACATCAGTCCAAGGTTGTGATGGAATAGGGAGAGGAGTATACAAACCGTGGGGTTGGACCTTGGATTTGGCCAACTTACAAGTGGTGCAGCGAGCACATATGCGCTCCACATCTCTAATCATGTGTGGCCAATGGAAATGATCTCTCATGATCTGTATAGTCTTGGTGCAACTCCAAAATGTCCCATAAGTCCTCCTCCATGTGCTTCCCTGACAAACAAGTCCCTCAAAGAACAATTAGGCACACAAAGGCGGTTCTCATAAAAGAGAAACCCATCCTGTCTCACATATCGACCAGAAGCAAACTTAGAACAAGCTTGATAAATATCAGAAAAATCAGCATCAGAAGCATATAGTTCTTTAATTTGCTCAAAGCCTAAGAGTTTGGCATCAAGAGTAGAGAGAAGTGTATACCGTCTAGACAATGCGTCGGCCACGACATTGTCCTTACCTTTCTTGTACTTGATCACATAGGGAAAGGTTTCTATGAACTCGGCCCAGCGAGCATGCCTCTTGTTGAGCTTCTGTTGGCCTTTGAAGTGCTTGAGTGATTCATGATCAGTATGGATAACAAACTCCTTGGGCCATAAGTAATGCTGCCAAGTTTGCAAAGGCTCGGACCAGCGCATAGAGCTCCTTATCATAGGTTGGGTAATTGAGAGTGGCTCCTCCAAGTTTCTCACTGAAGTAGGCAATCGGCTTCTTGTCTTGCATGAGAACAGCTCCTATTCCGATTCCTGAGGCATCACACTCAATTTCAAAAGTTTTAAGAAAGTCAGGCAACATAAGAACAGGTGCATTAGTAAGTCGATCCTTAAGAGTCTGAAATGCTTCCTCCTGTGCCTTCTCCCACTTGAACCAACTTCCTTCTTGATAATCTCAGTCATTGGCGCGGCTATGGTGCTAAAATCCTTAACAAACCGCCGATAGAATCCGGCCAAGCCATGAAAGCTCTGACCTCTCCAACGGTCTTAGGACTAGGCCAATCCCGGATAGCTGCGACCTTCTCTTCATCAACCTGTACGCCATCTGCACTCACCACAAAACCTAGAAACACCACATTATTGTACAAAAAGTGCATTTCTTAAAGTTGGCGAACAGCTTCTCCTCCCTAGAACTTTCATGACCGCGGCAAGATGCTTAAGATGATCATCAAAGGTCCTGCTATAGATCAGATATCATCAAAATAAACAACCACAAAATGACCAATGAAAGACCTAAGACATGATTCATCAACCGCATGAAAGTACTTGGCGCATTGGTCAAGCCAAATGGCATCACAAGCCACTCATATAGACCATGCTTGGTTTTAAAGGCGGTTTTCCACTCATCACCTTCCTTCATCCGGATTTGGTGATATCCACTCTTAAGATCAATCTTAGAGAAGATGCAAGAGCCATGTAACTCATCTAACATGTCATCAAGTCTAGGAATAGGGTGTCGATACTTTACAGTGATGTTATTGATGGCGCGGCAGTCGACACACATCCTCCAGCTTCCATCCTTCTTAGGAACAAGAAGAACAGGAACAGCACAGGGCTCATGCTCTCTCTAATGTGGCCTTTCTCCATGAGTTCATCCACTTGGCGCTGAAGCTCCTTGGTCTCAACCGGATTGGTTCTGTAAGCCGGCCTGTTTGGTAAAGTGGAGCCGGGGACAAAGTCAATCTGGTGCTCAATACCTCGGACAGGAGGCAAGCCTGGTGGACTATCATCAGGAAACACATCGCTAAAGTCCTGCAAAAGTTGAGCTAGTTCACTCGGAATCTCCGGTGGAGTGTGAGTCAAGCCAATCAAGTGTTCCTTATATATAAATAAGAGAAAAGGTTTGTTTAAGTTCAAGGAACGTTTAACCTGTTTTGGCTTCACCAGGAAGTTCTTTGGCTTAGGAGACTTAGGTGACTTAACTTCTTTCCAGCGAGTTGTAACTGATCTTCATAGACTTCTTGTGGACTCAAAGGAATCAAAGTGGTTTTACGGCCCTCATGAAGAAGAGTGTAGCGGTTTGTGAATCCATCATGGATCACACGTCTATCAGATTGCCAAGGCCGCCCTAAGATGATGTGACCGGCGTCCATAGGCAGAATGTCACAAAGGATCTCATCCTTGTAGTTGCCAATAGACAAAGGCACAACCACTTGGTTCTTGACACTCATCTCTCCAGTTTCATTCAGCCAGTTAAGCTTATAAGGCGCGGATGCTTCTTGATAGTAGCCCAACTTTCAACCATAGTTTCACTCGCCACATTGGTACAGCTTCCTCCATCGATAATCAAGCTGCACACCTTATCTTGAACTAAGCACGAGTGTGAAAGAGGTTCTCGCGCTGCTCATCCTTGTCAGTCTGACTTGAGTACTCAAGACACGCCTTGCTACCAGAGTTTGCCTTGGACAGGCACAGCCTCATACTCCTCAGGTTCTTCTTCTCCTCTGGTTTCTCCGGCTCTGGATCCTCCTCGGACTCAATCTCTCCATTGTCGCGGATGATCATCACTTTCTTGTTCAAGCAATCAGAGGCATAATGCCCAAACCCTTGACACCTAAAGCACTTGAGATCACGGGTTCTGGCTGGTGGAGTGCGCTCAGTCCGGCTCCTGTCTTGATTAGTAGCCAGAGGTTTGTTTCTGACTTGGGCGCGAAGGACTTGAGTCGCGGTGAAAGGTTGGTCGGCGCGGCTCTGTATTGAATCGAGTGGAGCTTCTCCTCTTTAATTGTGTCTCGGCCAAGACAGCTTTGTGGAGCATGGACTCAAGCCCACACAATTTTGCATCTCCACGATGTCTTGTATCTCACGGTTCAAGCCTCCAAGGAATCGAGACATAGTGGCCTCGCGGTCTTCAATCACATTGGCGCGCAAGAGCATACCTCCATCTCTTGATAATATTCTTCCACAGACTTGGACCCTGAGTAAGCTTCCTGAGCTTGGAGTGTAGCTCACGTTGGTAATGGCCAGGGACAAATCGCTGCCTCATGATGCGCTTCATTTCTTCCCAAGTGGTAACCTCAAAGGCACCACCAATCTCGCGAGCCAAAATGATTTGTTCCCACCATCTCAACGCATAATCGTTGAACTCCGAGACGGCTAGCTTGACACGGTTGTCTCCAATGATGTTGTGCAAGTTGAAATTGAACTCGCACTTCTTTTCCCAATCCATGTACTCGTCTGGATTGTTCCGGCCATGGAACGGTGGAATCTTCATTTTGTAACCGCCCAAGTTTTCCAACATACGGTCTGGCTCATCTCGCGGCTTCTAGATCGGCGCCGGCTTGAGTGAGAGGAATGACCGCTACCGTAGTAGACATGAGCCTGATCGTCACCGAGCCATGAGATGCCATGGGATCGTTCCTCTTGTCTCCATCGGAGATATGTATCCCTAGTCTCCTTCCTTTTGCCTGTTTGATCTGTCTCTCCGATCAAACTCCTCTGCCATCATCTTCTTGATCTGATCTAGCAAGGCCTCTCCAACACCGCTTGATCCTTCTTCCTTTTCGACGCCATAGTACCTGAAATTTAAACAAAACGCGGCAGTCAAAAGTTCAAAGGAAAATTGTTGCAACAATTTTAAAAATCATAGAAACAATTTTAAAAATTATGCAACCACTCAGAGATGACAGATCTATATGAAAATGACCAGAATAAATTGTGACAAAATTATTAAAATTATGGAATAAATTAAAAATGCAGTGATGGGCGATGATGATCAAATGATGATGAAACAAGTGATGGATGATGAACAAATGATTTCAAATGATCGAAAAGTAACCTTGATGAGTAAACAAGCATTGGATGTGAAGGTAATGACAATGGAAACAAAGAAACGATCAATAGCACAACAACAAAGCAAAATCATATTCAAGATCTACGATTCTCAGATTTAGAAGATGAACAGTCATAAACATAAAAATCGAGATCGGCTTGAAAGCTAAGTGTTTGAGCGGATTGGAAAGATGAATCGAATGGCTATACTAGAGAACCCGCGGAAGAGATCTCTAACACCACCTTCAACTGTTGATATTACACACAACAAGTGAAAGGAAATCTGTGGACTTAGTTGATATTACGCACAACAAGTGAACAGAGATGATCAAACAAAAAGAGAGGTTTTGATAATAATTGATTGATAAGTTTCAAAGAGAGAAGACTAGGGTTTTAAAGAAAACGAGAGAGAAGAGAGAGAGAGAGAGAGATGTTGGAACAAGCTCCAAAACATCTCGAAAATTCACAAAACATAAATGAAACAAAGACTGAGTAAAGAAGGTTGTCTTGGCGCTCTCCTTTGAAATATTGGGCCGGACCTTCACAAATGAGAAAAGAGAGGATTTGGAAGTGTGCAATGGGCCTCGTTAAAAACCTTGTCAAGAAAACCCATAGGGACAAAAACTTGACAAGGGAAAAAGAGCACACCAAGCACACTTGTCTCTTTATCCCATTGTTAAGGCCTTCAAGCAAACCAGAGTAGTTGGCTTGGTTTCTTGTTGGTTCAAGGCGCTAAGGACTTTGCCAATTGCTTGGTTTAGTGCCTTAGTTCTTGAACGAGTGATTGGGCCAGTTGGAATGGCTAAACTCTCCTCAGGTACAAGCTGCTCTGCTTCAAGTCCTTCCTCAGCTACAAGCTGCTCCATTCCATCTCCTTCCTCGGCCAAAAGCTGTGTTTCCTGAACCTCCTTGTCCATGATCGCATCAGTTGGGCAGGAGAAACTTGGAAGGTCCAACCAATGGATGTGTGAACTTGAATTGGAACCTCCCATCCAACTCCTTGTGCTCAATGAGGAGGTTGGTCTTGCAAAACTTGATGTCCATCCAACCTGGTTCAGTGGCTCTCTTATCAGTTGGGTTCACTCCAGCAGCACACAAGATAGGAGTGATGAGCCCTCCAACACTTAGGCGTCTCCCTTGTTGATATCGAGTGTTGTAGGCTGTGGTCTTGTAGGTGGGAGGTGATCAAGGAAAGGCATCAAGTTTCCTGTGTTGGCTCTATCTCCCCTGATCCTCTTGCCATCGCTTGTGCGTGAGAGATGGGCTTGATTCCCATGTCAAGAAGCTTGAGTTCCCCCTCGTTAATGGTCCCGGTTGCCTTCCTTGCAAAGAAGGTGTTGGCAAGTGCCTTGTGCACATACCTCAACACTGGGCTCCTGATTTGAGCAGCCTTGGACCTTGAGGAAGAGTACACTCCATCAGCGATTGTAGCCCAAACCCTCTGGAGTTCCTTTCCTTGAAGTTCCACTTACCTTCTCCATAGTTGAACCCAAACAAGATCTCCAACTGCCTAAAGGTCACCATTCTCTTCTCTCCCTTAGCCAAGAACGTGATCCATCCCAATCCTTGGTCCAAATCAGCTCTATCTTCCTCATCGTACATGTGGTACCTCATTGAAGCCAAGAACTCGCAAGTGAGCTCCTTGTAGGATTCCATGTGATAGAGAAGAACTTGGCCAAGTGCATGTTCTTGAGAACCAGCTCCACATCTTCAAAGATTCCAAGGGCCTTCATTGTGTCAACATGTGGGTACTTGGTCTCCACAAAGTCCATGGAGAAGAGAGCATTGTAGTGCTCTTGGTACATAGGGAGTTCTTCTCCTCCTCTTGCGGCTCCTCTTGTGGCTCAACCTCCTCCATAGGTTCATCTTGGTTACTCTCTTGCTCACTCTCTTCAACCAACTGATTCACCTCTTCTCCTTCCTCTTCACTCTCAGTCTCATCACTTCCTTCTTCACTTGGAGAGCCATTTCCCTCCTCTTGAACAAGGTTCACTCCAATCTCAAACTCCCCTTGCTCACTCTCACTACTAATGGGGTCATTCCTCTTCTTGGTCCTCCTTTCCTCCCTCAATCTCTCGCTCTCAGACTCTTCCTCAGAGTACACATACTCCTCTGCATCAGACTCTTCCATCCTTTGAGTCATTCCTCCAAATCGGCTTGCATCTTAAGCCTTCTCTCCCTTGCATTGCTTGATTCACCCTCAACCATTCTCCTCTGTGAAGCGCGACTTCCCTCACTGTTTGTCATCTCTGTTACACTGTTTCTTCACTAAAGTACCTGAAATGCATCAAAGATTACAAAGAATTAGAGTTGTAATGATCGGTTTGGTCAACTCGACACTCAGCTCGATCGAGTCAAAAAACTCGAGTGACAAACTCGATCGAGCTAGGTGAAAACAGAGTATAACCGAACCTAATTCAAGTATTAAGAGCTGGAAAGGATGCTAATCAATCAAATTGAACCAAGAACAACTAGTAAATGGAACAATGAGCAATTCTAGTGAAAACAAAGCATCTTAACCAATACCAAACTCAAATTCAATTTTCAAGCACATGCAACAAGTTCTAATAGTGAAAACAGAGGTGAGGTGAGGCAAATCACAATATAAACAGGAGAATGATATGAAAGCAATTACTCAAGAATAAACCACAAGGGGCACATGCAATCAAAATCAAAGAGGAAACAAGCAATATGAGAAATCGAGATGGAAGGAATCAAGGGTTTAGGGTTCATACCTTGCTTGAATGATGAATTGAAGAACAGTAAGCTAGAACCCAAACAAAACAATGAAGAACAAGAGGAAATCGCAAAAACTTAAGAGAGAAAGATTGAAATCGATTTTCTTGTGGTGAAGAGAGAGAGATGATTTTCAGAAATTTTAGAGTGTGGGAGAGTGGAGAAGGGGTTCGATCGAGTTATGGGGAAGAGGGAGTGTTTGAGATGTGTGGTTGAGATTAAAAGTGAAATAAAGAGGGACAAAAGCTAGGGTTTTTCTGATCAATTAGGGTAGTGGGGGACCAAAATTTGTGGGACCCACTCCCTTGACCAAGAAAACGGTTAGAAATTTGAAATTCAAAAACTTACCTCGGTCGAGTTGAGGAACTCGATCGAGTTGCCCTGTTTCTAGCTCGATCGAGCTGTCGGTCGAGCTGGCTCCTTTGTCACCTAAACTTAACTTATTGAAAGGTTAAAGACAGAAAATAGATAGAAATTGCATAAATAGAATATGTACAAGGATAAACATGGGACTTCCTCCCAAGTGAGCTTGTTTAAGGTCCCATAGCTTGACCTTTACCTTCTTAGGCATTGGTTGAGCTAGTCCCACCATCAAGGGTGATAGTGAGGACTTGAGACAGAAGCTCCTTTAGCTTGGTTGGGTCCCTGGACTGTTCTGAAGTCACCAAGGCTTTGGCTCTAGAGAATGGCCTTGATCTCCCCTTGTACCTTATCTTGTACTCAATCTTCCCATTTTCAAACTTGGTGGGGAACAAAGTCATTGTGAGCTGAGATGGCTTGATGAAGGGGCCTGAGCTGGTGGATCCTTTCTTTTATCACCTGGTCTTGCCTTAGAGGCTACATCCTCCCCTTCTTTTAGAGCCCTTCCTAGTGGCTCATCAAACAAAGCTTGAAGGCTCTCTTCATCAAGCACACAAGGGGCTTGAACAAGTCTATCAGCTCGTGGCCTATCAGAACGTGGTTTCTCAACTCTAGCCCTCTCAAGACGTGGCTTCTCAATCCTTGGTCCTCTCTCAACCTTATCCTTCCCAACTCTTGGTTCTTTGTCAACCCTTTCCTTCACAACCTTTGTAGCTCCATGACTCTTAGAACTGAGAGTGGTACTGTCAATTGTGGCACAAAAGTCTGAACCTCTAGGCTGCAAGCGATATGACACCAAACTATTCACCTTGTGAAGGATCACTTCTTGCTTGTGAAAGTCTATTGAAGCGCCAACTGTACTAAGGAAAGGGGTTCCCAATAACAGAGGTAGATCCTTCTCTTCTTCCATTTCCATCACAGTGAGATCAGTTTGGATGATGCATTCTCCAATTTTCAAGTGATAGTTCTTGAACACTCCAAGAGGAGACTTAGAAGTTGCATCTCCAAACATGATTGAAGTAGTAGGGCGCTGCAAGGCTCCAGCAATGCCTAGCTTCTCTGCCATGGAGAGAGAGATCAGATTGATGCTTGCTCCAGAATCCACTAAGGCATTGTCAAGCTCAAGATGCCCAAGTGTGCAAGGGAGAGTGAATTTCCCTTGATCCTTGACCTTTGGTAGGAAAGGTGGGTGAAGTAAGCAGGTTGAACTGATGAGTAGACTCTTCAGGACCTCTGAAACTTTATCACTGTTGGCTAGAACATCCTTGACCATTTGCATTTGATCAAATGCCTCACTCATGCTATCCATAGGAGGCAACTCAATTCCAATCCCACTGAGATCTCTTCTGAACTTGTGAATCACTTCCTTGTGACCTTGACTAAGTAGGCGAGACGAGGAAGTGGCAACCGGTTGGTAAGGATCAAGCAAAATTGGTTTGGACAGAAGAGGTCGGACTCGATCGAGCTAGAGTTCGGACTCGATCGAGCTGCCGATCGAGCTTGTTGTGCGAGCTCAACTGGTGAAGTGTGAATGGCCACAGTAGGTGCCTGCACTTCTGGTTGATCAATCTGGACTCCAGGAGCCTCAGCAGCAACAATCTCTCATCATTCAGTGATATACCTCTATTTTACCTACTTTTTATGCTATTTTACTATGGTTTTCTAATGGTTTTCTAGTGGATTCTTGTGTTAAAAGGTAGTTTTTATGGATTTATAGTGCAAAGAGTCATTTTAGGTAAAAAGGTGCATTATGGAGCAAAACAGGAGATTTGGACTCTAAACCAGTTCAATGCCCCTGCATCAACTTTGGATGGAGCTAGAAAAAGATCTACTCAATGGATTTCATCAAGACCAGTTCCCTGCGTGCTCTGATTGAGTTAACTTTCCAACGCAACTGGAATGGCTTCATTTGGATGAGTAGAAAAGGAGTTATAGCCAAAAGAGTGAAGACTGCTCCAGACGGCCATATCGAGAATCAGCGCCCGAACGCGCAGTCCGGCTGGCCGAGGAACGAATGTTCCGCGCTCGGCCAAAACCGTTCCGTCCGACTGAAGTCTCGGCCAAAGTCCAAACCGCTCGGCCGATCACGCATCACGACCCGGGAAACATTGCCCGCGGTCGGCCAAGCCACAACGCCACGCCACAACCGCGCACGACCAAAGCGCGCGAGCCGGGAAAGCCTCGCGGCCGCGCAACTCCTCGCGTACCACGGCCGAACGCATCCGTCCGAGCCGGGGAACTATGCCACGTCCGGCCGAGATTTCCATCGGCCAATTCATCCGTCCGACCAGCCGCCGACGAATCATCCGGCCACGACCGTTCCGACTCGGCCAAGACCCGACTGTCCGGCCGATCGTCCCGACCGACCGTCCGAACGCCGCGGTCGACCCGAAGCCGTTTTTGAAGCCCAATCCGCACAATTCAAGCCCAAAGCCGGCGCCGACCTAGCTAGATTAGGTTTAGCCGTCTCTTATACTTAGAGCATTATAAATACTTCTTTTTAGCCTTGTAACTCAAGAAGGAGAGAGACCACAATCTATTTTACATCTTAATAAAGTTTTGCTTGCTTTTACTTTGTTCTTGCTTGTTACTCTTTCTAGAGAGGATTCGAATCTCTGTTCTTATGAATATGAATTCGTTTCCTTCTCTATGTCTGAGTAGTTTACTTGTTAAGTGATAGGAAGTCAAAGGATAGCATTCATGATGCTTGATGATTGATCACAATTAGGGTTTTACTTATAATCTCCATCTTTGCTTATACTTAATGCTTGTTGTTAATCTGGCCAATTAGCATATGCCTTTAGGTTGATTTGAGCCTCGACAGTGCTGTATCATTCGCCTGAACTAGTATTTGGTGGGCAATCTCTTTTAGACTGCGACAGTTGATCTACTTGTAGGTTGTGAACAATTGATCTTGATCGAACTAATGCTTGATTTAATCACCTAGGGACATACCAAAAGTTTAGCGACTAGGTAGATTAACAAAGGGGTCGGAGCCTCGACAGTGGAATGATCATACCATAGTGTTTCAAGTTCTAGATTAGCACCTAAGTGCGGTAACCCTAATTGATTGATTTCATGCTTCTTGAATTGCTTATCTCAAGACTATCCTATTGCTTAGCCTTTCTCTCCTATTGAATTCTTACTTTCATTACTTGCATGCTTTACTTTCTCTGCACTCAACCAACTTATACTTTTGCCCTAGCTTGTTCTCAAACTCATAACTTGTAGTGTGCAATCTGGTCCTTGTGTTCGATACCCGTTTACTACTTCTGACCTGTGCACTTGCAGAATCAGGGATAGGAAAGGGGAAGACCTGATCCCGCGATTATTCAGCAGTAAACAAAAATCTTCAATGACCCTCTCTTCATCCTCTTTTTCAACAAGTCCTTCTTGAGTGAAGATGACCTTGCACTGTTCCTTGGGGTTCTGAATAGCTTTACCAGGTAGTTGTCCTTGCTTTGTAGCAGCAGCAACAGAAGAAGCATGATTCTCCAGAGAGTAAACTCTTGTGTTGAGATTCTCGATCTTGGAGTTTATTTCAGCTAGCTTCTTGCTTGTGTCCACTACCCCATCAGCTTGCCCTTGAGCAGTTGTTTCAGCATTGCCTTGAGCTCATTCTCTTGCGTAGGTGCAGGCTGGGTGGTTGGTGGGGAAAGCCTGGTGGTATATTCATTTGTTGTCCAGGGAAAGTCCCTTGGGGTCCTTGGTAATTGTTCTTTTGACCATACCCATGTTGTGGCGCTTGACTCGATCGAGCTGCTTGTTGTTGAGGATAGACTTGGTCCTGAGGGTTAGCAACATCAGTGTTTCGTATGACATGGCAGGGTTGGACTTGTAATTATAGTATCCTTTGTTGTAGCCTCCTTGCCCATTGCTCATGTAACACACCTCAGCAAATTGTGTATCCTCCCCTTCTTGGACTGGTTCCATCTCTTCAGCAGACACAAAGTTGACCTTCTTCATAGTGGACTGAGCTAAGACCAGCTTATCCAACTTCTCATTCAATGCCTTAACATCTTTTCTCAACTTCTCGTCTGACTCGATCGAGTGGTGGGTCGAGCTCCGATTGGTGCGATCATACTCTTCTCCATAGCTTCCATTTGAGTTTGCTATGTTTCCACAAGTTGCCAGCCATCATCTACATCCTGGTTGAGGAAGTTCCCATTGCTAGCTGTGTCTAGCATCTCCCTATACCTTGCCAAGCAACCTCTATAAAGAGTGGAGAGTAGTGATTCATTGTTGAATCCATGATGTGGGCACTGACTTGTGTAGCCCTTTGAACCTCTCCCAAGCCTCAGCAAAAGTCTCATTGTTCCTCTGTATGAAACTCGAGATCTCACTCTTAGCTTGGCTGTGCGACCGGTGGAGAAAAACTTAGCAAGAAAGGCCTTCTTGCATTCATCCCAAGTGGTGATTGTGCCATGGGGCAAGCTCTTCTCCCATTGGTGAGCTTTGTCAGCAGAGACATAGGGAAGAGTCTCAACTTGATGGCATCCTCAGGTTCCTCTTGTACCCTTTGTGAACTCTGAACCCTCTTTCTACCCGTTGTAAAGTCTAGCTCGACCAAGTCCTCTGTAGACCGACTCGATCGAGTTCGCATACACCTGCAAAAAGAGACAAAAACCCAGCAGTACAATAGAACAGGGGTGGTATAGCTTGATCGTCTAGCTAACCCTTTCCCAAGGTGAAAGCTATCAACCAAGACTTGATCTCAGAAACAGGGGGTTAGCCAGTGAGAATCAAGCCTTGGAGGCCATAGGATCATTGCTCAAACTAATCCATCCAACCCCTATGACTCCATATTCTAGAGCAAGAGTTATTGGAGCTCTTAGTGGACCTTTCCAACGATTTCCATCACTTCCATGTGGAGAATCGCCTATGGACATACAAGCCAGGGATAGTGGTCATGTAGCCTTAAGGTTTGTCCAAAAGAGAGAGATTTCTAGATTAAGAACATAAGCAAGAAGGATTAAGCATAAAATCCCCTAATCTATCCCATCTTTGACCCTAAGGGAAACTACTCACTACACATGAATGTAAACACAAGCAAATGCAATAAAAGAGACATCATAAGAAAGAGGAGATGAAATAAACAACTTTTATTGAAATAAGCAAGTGCAAATACAAAAGAGATTATCCAGGATCTAGGATTCAAGAAGCAAGAGCTTCAAGAACACAAAGATGGGATTAGAGCTCTCAAAAGTAAAGACAATAATTAAAAAGAAACTAAAACAAAAGTAATCTAAAGCTTGGTGGTTTTTTCGTGGCTTTTAGCCCTTAAATACAAAGAGGATTAGGTTTAGGGTCAAAGGAAAGTCAAGGGGGAAGCAACATTTTTCGGGTTTGACTGTTGACTTCTCAGCTCGATCGAGTTGAAGCTTGGCCGGTCGAGTTGAGGAACTCGACCGGTTGGTCGAGTAGATGGTCGAGCTGGTCTTCAAGATGGCTTCCTCCTTCTTCCTTTGCGTATCCAGTTGAGCTGCGTCCATGCGCCAAGTCCTTCCATGCTCCTCACGTCCCATATGCTCCAGAATGCTCCAAAAGACCTATTTCAAAGGACCAAACATGCATATGTATGCAAATGCAACCTAAAACTACTATGAATGCATAAGAAGAGAAAAGGAACAAGATATGATGCTAATGGATGCTAAAACTATGCAAAAGATGCATAAAAGATGTACTAAAACTATGCAAAATGCAAGTACATCAAAGGGTGATTTCAGAAAATTTAGGGTGTGGGAGAGTGCAAGAGGTGGATTCGATACAGTTATGGGGAAAAGGGAGTGTTTGAGATGTGTGGTTGAGATTAAAAGGTGAATAAAGGGAGGACAAAAGGCAAGGGTTTTTCTGATCGATTTCAGGGTAGTGGGGGACCAAAATTAACTTGTGGGACCCACTCCCTTGACCAAGGAAACGGTTGGAAAAATTTGAATTTTGAAAACTTACCTTGGTCGAGTTGTGGAACTCGATCGAGTTGCCCTTGTTTCTAGGCTCGATCGAGGTAGCTTCTTTGTCACCTAAACTTAACTTATTGAAAGGTTAAAACACAAAACTAGATAGAAATTGCATAAAGAATATGTACAAGGATAAACATGGGACTTCCTCCCAAGTGAGCTTGTTTAAGGTCCCATAGCTTGACCTTTACCTTCTTAGGCATTGGTTGAGCTAGTCCCACCATCAAGGGTGATAGTGAGGACTTGAGACAGAAGCTCCTTTAGCTTGGTTGGGTCCCTGGATTGTTCTGAAGTCACCAAGGCTTTGGCTCTAGAGAATGGCCTTGATCTCCCCTTGTACCTTATCTTGTACTCAATCTTCCCATTTTCAAACTTGGTGGGGAACAAAGTCATTGTGAGCTGAGATGGCTTGAATGAAGGGGCCTGAGCTGGTGGATCCTTTCTTTTATCACCTGGTCTTGCCTTAGAGGCTACATCCTCCCCTTCTTTTAGAGCCCTTCCTAGTGGCTCATCAAACAAAGCTTGAAGGCTTTCTTCATCAAGCACACAAGGGGCTTGAACAAGTCTATCAGCTCGTGGTCTATCAGAACGTGGTTTCTCAACTCTAGCCCTCTCAAGACGTGGCTTCTCAATCCTTGGTCCTCTCTCAACCTTATCCTTCCCAACTCTTGGTTCTTTGTCAACCCTTTCCTTCACAACTTTGTAGCTTCATGACTCTTAGAACTGAGAGTGGTACTGTCAATTGTGGCACAAAAGTCTGAACCTCTAGGCTGCAAGCGATATGACACCAAACTATTCACCTTGTGAAGGATCACTTCTTGCTTGTGAAAGTCTATTGAAGCGCCAACTGTACTAAGGAATGGGGTTCCCAATAACAGAGGTAGATCCTTCTCTTCTTCCATCTCCATCACAGTAGATCAGTTTGGATGATGCATTCTCCAATTTTCAAGTGATAGTTCTTGAACACTCCAAGAGGAGACTTAGAAGTTGCATCTCCAAACATGATTGAAGTAGTAGGGCGCTGCAAGGCTCCAGCAATGCCTAGCTTCTCTGCCATGGAGAGAGAGATCAGATTGATGCTTGCTCCAGAATCCACTAAGGCATTGTCAAGCTCAAGATGCCCAAGTGTGCAAGGGAGAGTGAATTTCCCTTGATCCTTGACCTTTGGTAGGAAAGTGGGTGAAGTAAGCAGGTTGAACTGATGAGTAGACTCTTCAGGACCTCTGAAACTTTATCACTGTTGGCTAGAACATCCTTGACCATTTGCATTTGATCAAATGCCTCACTCATGCTATCCATAGGAGGCAACTCAATTCCAATCCCACTGAGATCTCTTCTGAACTTGTGAATCACTTCCTTGTGCCCTTGACTAAGTAGGCGAGACGAGGAAGTGGCAACCGGTTGGTAAGGATCAAGCAAAATGGTTTGGGACAGATGAGGTCGGACTCGATCGAGCTAGAGTCGACTCGATCGAGCTGCCGATCGAGCTTGTTGTGCGAGCTCAACTGGTGAAGTGTGAAGGGCCACAGTAGGTGCCTGCACTTCTGGTTGATCAATCTGGACTCCAGGAGCCTCAGCAGCAACAATCTCATCATCATTCAGCAGTAAACAAAAATCTTCAATGACTCTCTCTTGATCCTCTTTTCAACAAGTCCTTCTTGAGTGAAGATGACCTTGCACTGTTCCTTGGGGTTCTGAATAGCTTTACCAGGTAGTTGTCCTTGCTTTGTAGCAGCAGCAACAGAAGAAGCATGATTCTCCAGAGAGTAAACCCTTGTGTTGAGATTCTCGATCTTGGAGTTTATTTCAGCTAGCTTCTTGCTTGTGTCCACTACCCATCAGCTTGCCCTTGAAGTAGTTGTTTAGCATTGCCTTGAGCTCATTCTCTTGTGAAGGTGCAGGCTGGGGTGGTTGGTGGGGAAAGCCTGGTGGGATATTCATTTGTTGTCCAGGGAAAGTGCCTTGTGGTCCTTGGTAATTGTTCTTTTGACCATACCCATGTTGTGGCTTGACTCGATCGAGCTGCTTGTTGTTGAGGATAGACTTGGTCCTGAGGGTTAGCAACATCAGTGTTGCGGTATGACATGGCAGGGTTGGACTTGTATTATAGTATCCTTTGTTGTAACCTCCTTGCCCATTGCTCATGTAGCACACCTCAGCAAATTGTGTATCCTCCCCTTCTTGGACTGGTTCCATCTCCTCAGCAGACACAAAGTTGACTTTCTTCATTGTGGACTGAGCTAGGATCAGCTTATCCAACTTCTCATTCAATGCCTTAACATCTTTTCTCAACTTTTCGTCTGACTCGATCGAGTGGTGGGTCGAGCTCCGGTTGGTGCGATCATACTCTTCTCCATAGCTTCCATTTGAGTTAGCTATGTTCTCCACAAGTTGCCAGCCATCATCTACATCCTGGTTGAGGAAGTTCCCATTGCTAGCTGTGTCTAGCATCTCCCTATACCTAGGCAAGCATCCTCTATAAAGAGTGGAGAGTAGTGATTCATTG
Source organism: Microthlaspi erraticum (assembly GCA_902728155.2). NCBI lineage: Eukaryota > Viridiplantae > Streptophyta > Magnoliopsida > Brassicales > Brassicaceae > Microthlaspi > Microthlaspi erraticum. Next base: position 16,381 of record CACVBM020000060.1, read on the forward strand.
TTGAATCCATGGTGTGGGCACTGACTTGTGTAGCCTTTGAACCTCTCCCAAGCCTCTGCGAATGTCTCATTGTTTCGCTGGATGAAGCTGGATATCTCTCCTCTAAGCTTGGCTGTGCGACCGGTGGAGAAAAACTTAGCAAGAAAGGCCTTCTTGCATTCATCCCAAGTGGTGATTGTGCCATGGGGCAAGCTCTTCTCCCATTGGTGAGCTTTGTCAGCTAGAGACATAGGAAAGAGTCTCAGCTTGATGGCATCTTCAGAGACACCATTGATCTTTGTCAAATCACAAAGCCTATCAAACTCATCAAGGTGGTCAATGGGGTCTTCACTTGGCAATCCATGGAACATCTTGTTCTGGACAAGGTTGATCATTCCCAGCTTGATCTCAAAGTTGTGGTTCTGCACTGGTGGTGGAACAATCCCTTGTCTCTGTTG
>CACVBM020000061.1:0-16792 GCA_902728155.2 Microthlaspi erraticum
AATCCTCAAATGGACCTAATTTGGGAACCGGAAGAGGTAAGGAGTCCGAAATGTACCTCTGTGACTCCACATTGTGGAAACTCACTTGTAGTGTATAAGATGAACTAGATGGACCCATACTTACCCAAACATGGATTAATAGGTTCTACACATGACTATGAGGACAAACATGAGTGAAACGGTCTCAATCCAAGGGAGGAACATCAAATGGACCTAATTTGGGAACCGGAAGAGGTAAGGAGTCCGAAATGTACCTCTGTGACTCCACATTGTGGAAACTCACTTGTAGTGTATAAGATGAACTAGATGGACCCATACTTACCCAAACATGGATTAATAGGTTCTACACATGACTATGAGGACAAACATGAGTGAAACGGTCTCAATCCAAGGGAGGAACATCAAATGGACCTAATTTGGGAACCGGAAGAGGTAAGGAGTCCGAAATGTACCTCTGTGACTCCACATTGTGGAAACTCACTTGTAGTGTATAAGATGAACTAGATGGACCCATACTTACCCAAACATGGATTAATAGGTTCTACACATGACTATGAGGACAAACATGAGTGAAACGGTCTCAATCCAAGGGAGGAACATCAAATGGACCTAATTTGGGAACCGGAAGAGGTAAGGAGTCCGAAATGTACCTCTGTGACTCCACATTGTGGAAACTCACTTGTAGTGTATAAGATGAACTAGATGGACCCATACTTACCCAAACATGGATTAATAGGTTCTACACATGACTATGAGGACAAACATGAGTGAAACGGTCTCAATCCAAGGGAGGAACATCAAATGGACCTAATTTGGGAACCGGAAGAGGTAAGGAGTCCGAAATGTACCTCTGTGACTCCACATTGTGGAAACTCACTTGTAGTGTATAAGATGAACTAGATGGACCCATACTTACCCAAACATGGATTAATAGGTTCTACACATGACTATGAGGACAAACATGAGTGAAACGGTCTCAATCCAAGGGAGGAACATCAAATGGACCTAATTTGGGAACCGGAAGAGGTAAGGAGTCCGAAATGTACCTCTGTGACTCCACATTGTGGAAACTCACTTGTAGTGTATAAGATGAACTAGATGGACCCATACTTACCCAAACATGGATTAATAGGTTCTACACATGACTATGAGGACAAACATGAGTGAAACGGTCTCAATCCAAGGGAGGAACATCAAATGGACCTAATTTGGGAACCGGAAGAGGTAAGGAGTCCGAAATGTACCTCTGTGACTCCACATTGTGGAAACTCACTTGTAGTGTATAAGATGAACTAGATGGACCCATACTTACCCAAACATGGATTAATAGGTTCTACACATGACTATGAGGACAAACATGAGTGAAACGGTCTCAATCCAAGGGAGGAACATCAAATGGACCTAATTTGGGAACCGGAAGAGGTAAGGAGTCCGAAATGTACCTCTGTGACTCCACATTGTGGAAACTCACTTGTAGTGTATAAGATGAACTAGATGGACCCATACTTACCCAAACATGGATTAATAGGTTCTACACATGACTATGAGGACAAACATGAGTGAAACGGTCTCAATCCAAGGGAGGAACATCAAATGGACCTAATTTGGGAACCGGAAGAGGTAAGGAGTCCGAAATGTACCTCTGTGACTCCACATTGTGGAAACTCACTTGTAGTGTATAAGATGAACTAGATGGACCCATACTTACCCAAACATGGATTAATAGGTTCTACACATGACTATGAGGACAAACATGAGTGAAACGGTCTCAATCCAAGGGAGGAACATCAAATGGACCTAATTTGGGAACCGGAAGAGGTAAGGAGTCCGAAATGTACCTCTGTGACTCCACATTGTGGAAACTCACTTGTAGTGTATAAGATGAACTAGATGGACCCATACTTACCCAAACATGGATTAATAGGTTCTACACATGACTATGAGGACAAACATGAGTGAAACGGTCTCAATCCAAGGGAGGAACATCAAATGGACCTAATTTGGGAACCGGAAGAGGTAAGGAGTCCGAAATGTACCTCTGTGACTCCACATTGTGGAAACTCACTTGTAGTGTATAAGATGAACTAGATGGACCCATACTTACCCAAACATGGATTAATAGGTTCTACACATGACTATGAGGACAAACATGAGTGAAACGGTCTCAATCCAAGGGAGGAACATCAAATGGACCTAATTTGGGAACCGGAAGAGGTAAGGAGTCCGAAATGTACCTCTGTGACTCCACATTGTGGAAACTCACTTGTAGTGTATAAGATGAACTAGATGGACCCATACTTACCCAAACATGGATTAATAGGTTCTACACATGACTATGAGGACAAACATGAGTGAAACGGTCTCAATCCAAGGGAGGAACATCAAATGGACCTAATTTGGGAACCGGAAGAGGTAAGGAGTCCGAAATGTACCTCTGTGACTCCACATTGTGGAAACTCACTTGTAGTGTATAAGATGAACTAGATGGACCCATACTTACCCAAACATGGATTAATAGGTTCTACACATGACTATGAGGACAAACATGAGTGAAACGGTCTCAATCCAAGGGAGGAACATCAAATGGACCTAATTTGGGAACCGGAAGAGGTAAGGAGTCCGAAATGTACCTCTGTGACTCCACATTGTGGAAACTCACTTGTAGTGTATAAGATGAACTAGATGGACCCATACTTACCCAAACATGGATTAATAGGTTCTACACATGACTATGAGGACAAACATGAGTGAAACGGTCTCAATCCAAGGGAGGAACATCAAATGGACCTAATTTGGGAACCGGAAGAGGTAAGGAGTCCGAAATGTACCTCTGTGACTCCACATTGTGGAAACTCACTTGTAGTGTATAAGATGAACTAGATGGACCCATACTTACCCAAACATGGATTAATAGGTTCTACACATGACTATGAGGACAAACATGAGTGAAACGGTCTCAATCCAAGGGAGGAACATCAAATGGACCTAATTTGGGAACCGGAAGAGGTAAGGAGTCCGAAATGTACCTCTGTGACTCCACATTGTGGAAACTCACTTGTAGTGTATAAGATGAACTAGATGGACCCATACTTACCCAAACATGGATTAATAGGTTCTACACATGACTATGAGGACAAACATGAGTGAAACGGTCTCAATCCAAGGGAGGAACATCAAATGGACCTAATTTGGGAACCGGAAGAGGTAAGGAGTCCGAAATGTACCTCTGTGACTCCACATTGTGGAAACTCACTTGTAGTGTATAAGATGAACTAGATGGACCCATACTTACCCAAACATGGATTAATAGGTTCTACACATGACTATGAGGACAAACATGAGTGAAACGGTCTCAATCCAAGGGAGGAACATCAAATGGACCTAATTTGGGAACCGGAAGAGGTAAGGAGTCCGAAATGTACCTCTGTGACTCCACATTGTGGAAACTCACTTGTAGTGTATAAGATGAACTAGATGGACCCATACTTACCCAAACATGGATTAATAGGTTCTACACATGACTATGAGGACAAACATGAGTGAAACGGTCTCAATCCAAGGGAGGAACATCAAATGGACCTAATTTGGGAACCGGAAGAGGTAAGGAGTCCGAAATGTACCTCTGTGACTCCACATTGTGGAAACTCACTTGTAGTGTATAAGATGAACTAGATGGACCCATACTTACCCAAACATGGATTAATAGGTTCTACACATGACTATGAGGACAAACATGAGTGAAACGGTCTCAATCCAAGGGAGGAACATCAAATGGACCTAATTTGGGAACCGGAAGAGGTAAGGAGTCCGAAATGTACCTCTGTGACTCCACATTGTGGAAACTCACTTGTAGTGTATAAGATGAACTAGATGGACCCATACTTACCCAAACATGGATTAATAGGTTCTACACATGACTATGAGGACAAACATGAGTGAAACGGTCTCAATCCAAGGGAGGAACATCAAATGGACCTAATTTGGGAACCGGAAGAGGTAAGGAGTCCGAAATGTACCTCTGTGACTCCACATTGTGGAAACTCACTTGTAGTGTATAAGATGAACTAGATGGACCCATACTTACCCAAACATGGATTAATAGGTTCTACACATGACTATGAGGACAAACATGAGTGAAACGGTCTCAATCCAAGGGAGGAACATCAAATGGACCTAATTTGGGAACCGGAAGAGGTAAGGAGTCCGAAATGTACCTCTGTGACTCCACATTGTGGAAACTCACTTGTAGTGTATAAGATGAACTAGATGGACCCATACTTACCCAAACATGGATTAATAGGTTCTACACATGACTATGAGGACAAACATGAGTGAAACGGTCTCAATCCAAGGGAGGAACATCAAATGGACCTAATTTGGGAACCGGAAGAGGTAAGGAGTCCGAAATGTACCTCTGTGACTCCACATTGTGGAAACTCACTTGTAGTGTATAAGATGAACTAGATGGACCCATACTTACCCAAACATGGATTAATAGGTTCTACACATGACTATGAGGACAAACATGAGTGAAACGGTCTCAATCCAAGGGAGGAACATCAAATGGACCTAATTTGGGAACCGGAAGAGGTAAGGAGTCCGAAATGTACCTCTGTGACTCCACATTGTGGAAACTCACTTGTAGTGTATAAGATGAACTAGATGGACCCATACTTACCCAAACATGGATTAATAGGTTCTACACATGACTATGAGGACAAACATGAGTGAAACGGTCTCAATCCAAGGGAGGAACATCAAATGGACCTAATTTGGGAACCGGAAGAGGTAAGGAGTCCGAAATGTACCTCTGTGACTCCACATTGTGGAAACTCACTTGTAGTGTATAAGATGAACTAGATGGACCCATACTTACCCAAACATGGATTAATAGGTTCTACACATGACTATGAGGACAAACATGAGTGAAACGGTCTCAATCCAAGGGAGGAACATCAAATGGACCTAATTTGGGAACCGGAAGAGGTAAGGAGTCCGAAATGTACCTCTGTGACTCCACATTGTGGAAACTCACTTGTAGTGTATAAGATGAACTAGATGGACCCATACTTACCCAAACATGGATTAATAGGTTCTACACATGACTATGAGGACAAACATGAGTGAAACGGTCTCAATCCAAGGGAGGAACATCAAATGGACCTAATTTGGGAACCGGAAGAGGTAAGGAGTCCGAAATGTACCTCTGTGACTCCACATTGTGGAAACTCACTTGTAGTGTATAAGATGAACTAGATGGACCCATACTTACCCAAACATGGATTAATAGGTTCTACACATGACTATGAGGACAAACATGAGTGAAACGGTCTCAATCCAAGGGAGGAACATCAAATGGACCTAATTTGGGAACCGGAAGAGGTAAGGAGTCCGAAATGTACCTCTGTGACTCCACATTGTGGAAACTCACTTGTAGTGTATAAGATGAACTAGATGGACCCATACTTACCCAAACATGGATTAATAGGTTCTACACATGACTATGAGGACAAACATGAGTGAAACGGTCTCAATCCAAGGGAGGAACATCAAATGGACCTAATTTGGGAACCGGAAGAGGTAAGGAGTCCGAAATGTACCTCTGTGACTCCACATTGTGGAAACTCACTTGTAGTGTATAAGATGAACTAGATGGACCCATACTTACCCAAACATGGATTAATAGGTTCTACACATGACTATGAGGACAAACATGAGTGAAACGGTCTCAATCCAAGGGAGGAACATCAAATGGACCTAATTTGGGAACCGGAAGAGGTAAGGAGTCCGAAATGTACCTCTGTGACTCCACATTGTGGAAACTCACTTGTAGTGTATAAGATGAACTAGATGGACCCATACTTACCCAAACATGGATTAATAGGTTCTACACATGACTATGAGGACAAACATGAGTGAAACGGTCTCAATCCAAGGGAGGAACATCAAATGGACCTAATTTGGGAACCGGAAGAGGTAAGGAGTCCGAAATGTACCTCTGTGACTCCACATTGTGGAAACTCACTTGTAGTGTATAAGATGAACTAGATGGACCCATACTTACCCAAACATGGATTAATAGGTTCTACACATGACTATGAGGACAAACATGAGTGAAACGGTCTCAATCCAAGGGAGGAACATCAAATGGACCTAATTTGGGAACCGGAAGAGGTAAGGAGTCCGAAATGTACCTCTGTGACTCCACATTGTGGAAACTCACTTGTAGTGTATAAGATGAACTAGATGGACCCATACTTACCCAAACATGGATTAATAGGTTCTACACATGACTATGAGGACAAACATGAGTGAAACGGTCTCAATCCAAGGGAGGAACATCAAATGGACCTAATTTGGGAACCGGAAGAGGTAAGGAGTCCGAAATGTACCTCTGTGACTCCACATTGTGGAAACTCACTTGTAGTGTATAAGATGAACTAGATGGACCCATACTTACCCAAACATGGATTAATAGGTTCTACACATGACTATGAGGACAAACATGAGTGAAACGGTCTCAATCCAAGGGAGGAACATCAAATGGACCTAATTTGGGAACCGGAAGAGGTAAGGAGTCCGAAATGTACCTCTGTGACTCCACATTGTGGAAACTCACTTGTAGTGTATAAGATGAACTAGATGGACCCATACTTACCCAAACATGGATTAATAGGTTCTACACATGACTATGAGGACAAACATGAGTGAAACGGTCTCAATCCAAGGGAGGAACATCAAATGGACCTAATTTGGGAACCGGAAGAGGTAAGGAGTCCGAAATGTACCTCTGTGACTCCACATTGTGGAAACTCACTTGTAGTGTATAAGATGAACTAGATGGACCCATACTTACCCAAACATGGATTAATAGGTTCTACACATGACTATGAGGACAAACATGAGTGAAACGGTCTCAATCCAAGGGAGGAACATCAAATGGACCTAATTTGGGAACCGGAAGAGGTAAGGAGTCCGAAATGTACCTCTGTGACTCCACATTGTGGAAACTCACTTGTAGTGTATAAGATGAACTAGATGGACCCATACTTACCCAAACATGGATTAATAGGTTCTACACATGACTATGAGGACAAACATGAGTGAAACGGTCTCAATCCAAGGGAGGAACATCAAATGGACCTAATTTGGGAACCGGAAGAGGTAAGGAGTCCGAAATGTACCTCTGTGACTCCACATTGTGGAAACTCACTTGTAGTGTATAAGATGAACTAGATGGACCCATACTTACCCAAACATGGATTAATAGGTTCTACACATGACTATGAGGACAAACATGAGTGAAACGGTCTCAATCCAAGGGAGGAACATCAAATGGACCTAATTTGGGAACCGGAAGAGGTAAGGAGTCCGAAATGTACCTCTGTGACTCCACATTGTGGAAACTCACTTGTAGTGTATAAGATGAACTAGATGGACCCATACTTACCCAAACATGGATTAATAGGTTCTACACATGACTATGAGGACAAACATGAGTGAAACGGTCTCAATCCAAGGGAGGAACATCAAATGGACCTAATTTGGGAACCGGAAGAGGTAAGGAGTCCGAAATGTACCTCTGTGACTCCACATTGTGGAAACTCACTTGTAGTGTATAAGATGAACTAGATGGACCCATACTTACCCAAACATGGATTAATAGGTTCTACACATGACTATGAGGACAAACATGAGTGAAACGGTCTCAATCCAAGGGAGGAACATCAAATGGACCTAATTTGGGAACCGGAAGAGGTAAGGAGTCCGAAATGTACCTCTGTGACTCCACATTGTGGAAACTCACTTGTAGTGTATAAGATGAACTAGATGGACCCATACTTACCCAAACATGGATTAATAGGTTCTACACATGACTATGAGGACAAACATGAGTGAAACGGTCTCAATCCAAGGGAGGAACATCAAATGGACCTAATTTGGGAACCGGAAGAGGTAAGGAGTCCGAAATGTACCTCTGTGACTCCACATTGTGGAAACTCACTTGTAGTGTATAAGATGAACTAGATGGACCCATACTTACCCAAACATGGATTAATAGGTTCTACACATGACTATGAGGACAAACATGAGTGAAACGGTCTCAATCCAAGGGAGGAACATCAAATGGACCTAATTTGGGAACCGGAAGAGGTAAGGAGTCCGAAATGTACCTCTGTGACTCCACATTGTGGAAACTCACTTGTAGTGTATAAGATGAACTAGATGGACCCATACTTACCCAAACATGGATTAATAGGTTCTACACATGACTATGAGGACAAACATGAGTGAAACGGTCTCAATCCAAGGGAGGAACATCAAATGGACCTAATTTGGGAACCGGAAGAGGTAAGGAGTCCGAAATGTACCTCTGTGACTCCACATTGTGGAAACTCACTTGTAGTGTATAAGATGAACTAGATGGACCCATACTTACCCAAACATGGATTAATAGGTTCTACACATGACTATGAGGACAAACATGAGTGAAACGGTCTCAATCCAAGGGAGGAACATCAAATGGACCTAATTTGGGAACCGGAAGAGGTAAGGAGTCCGAAATGTACCTCTGTGACTCCACATTGTGGAAACTCACTTGTAGTGTATAAGATGAACTAGATGGACCCATACTTACCCAAACATGGATTAATAGGTTCTACACATGACTATGAGGACAAACATGAGTGAAACGGTCTCAATCCAAGGGAGGAACATCAAATGGACCTAATTTGGGAACCGGAAGAGGTAAGGAGTCCGAAATGTACCTCTGTGACTCCACATTGTGGAAACTCACTTGTAGTGTATAAGATGAACTAGATGGACCCATACTTACCCAAACATGGATTAATAGGTTCTACACATGACTATGAGGACAAACATGAGTGAAACGGTCTCAATCCAAGGGAGGAACATCAAATGGACCTAATTTGGGAACCGGAAGAGGTAAGGAGTCCGAAATGTACCTCTGTGACTCCACATTGTGGAAACTCACTTGTAGTGTATAAGATGAACTAGATGGACCCATACTTACCCAAACATGGATTAATAGGTTCTACACATGACTATGAGGACAAACATGAGTGAAACGGTCTCAATCCAAGGGAGGAACATCAAATGGACCTAATTTGGGAACCGGAAGAGGTAAGGAGTCCGAAATGTACCTCTGTGACTCCACATTGTGGAAACTCACTTGTAGTGTATAAGATGAACTAGATGGACCCATACTTACCCAAACATGGATTAATAGGTTCTACACATGACTATGAGGACAAACATGAGTGAAACGGTCTCAATCCAAGGGAGGAACATCAAATGGACCTAATTTGGGAACCGGAAGAGGTAAGGAGTCCGAAATGTACCTCTGTGACTCCACATTGTGGAAACTCACTTGTAGTGTATAAGATGAACTAGATGGACCCATACTTACCCAAACATGGATTAATAGGTTCTACACATGACTATGAGGACAAACATGAGTGAAACGGTCTCAATCCAAGGGAGGAACATCAAATGGACCTAATTTGGGAACCGGAAGAGGTAAGGAGTCCGAAATGTACCTCTGTGACTCCACATTGTGGAAACTCACTTGTAGTGTATAAGATGAACTAGATGGACCCATACTTACCCAAACATGGATTAATAGGTTCTACACATGACTATGAGGACAAACATGAGTGAAACGGTCTCAATCCAAGGGAGGAACATCAAATGGACCTAATTTGGGAACCGGAAGAGGTAAGGAGTCCGAAATGTACCTCTGTGACTCCACATTGTGGAAACTCACTTGTAGTGTATAAGATGAACTAGATGGACCCATACTTACCCAAACATGGATTAATAGGTTCTACACATGACTATGAGGACAAACATGAGTGAAACGGTCTCAATCCAAGGGAGGAACATCAAATGGACCTAATTTGGGAACCGGAAGAGGTAAGGAGTCCGAAATGTACCTCTGTGACTCCACATTGTGGAAACTCACTTGTAGTGTATAAGATGAACTAGATGGACCCATACTTACCCAAACATGGATTAATAGGTTCTACACATGACTATGAGGACAAACATGAGTGAAACGGTCTCAATCCAAGGGAGGAACATCAAATGGACCTAATTTGGGAACCGGAAGAGGTAAGGAGTCCGAAATGTACCTCTGTGACTCCACATTGTGGAAACTCACTTGTAGTGTATAAGATGAACTAGATGGACCCATACTTACCCAAACATGGATTAATAGGTTCTACACATGACTATGAGGACAAACATGAGTGAAACGGTCTCAATCCAAGGGAGGAACATCAAATGGACCTAATTTGGGAACCGGAAGAGGTAAGGAGTCCGAAATGTACCTCTGTGACTCCACATTGAGGAAACTCACTTGTAGTGTATAAGATGAACTAGATGGACCCATACTTACCCAAACATGGATTAATAGGTTCTACACATGACTATGAGGACAAACATGAGTGAAACGGTCTCAATCCAAGGGAGGAACATCAAATGGACCTAATTTGGGAACCGGAAGAGGTAAGGAGTCCGAAATGTACCTCTGTGACTCCACATTGTGGAAACTCACTTGTAGTGTATAAGATGAACTAGATGGACCCATACTTACCCAAACATGGATTAATAGGTTCTACACATGACTATGAGGACAAACATGAGTGAAACGGTCTCAATCCAAGGGAGGAACATCAAATGGACCTAATTTGGGAACCGGAAGAGGTAAGGAGTCCGAAATGTACCTCTGTGACTCCACATTGTGGAAACTCACTTGTAGTGTATAAGATGAACTAGATGGACCCATACTTACCCAAACATGGATTAATAGGTTCTCCACATGACTATGAGGACAAACATGAGTGAAACGGTCTCAATCCAAGGGAGGAACATCAAATGGACCTAATTTGGGAACCGGAAGAGGTAAGGAGTCCGAAATGTACCTCTGTGACTCCACATTGTGGAAACTCACTTGTAGTGTATAAGATGAACTAGATGGACCCATACTTACCCAAACATGGATTAATAGGTTCTACACATGACTATGAGGACAAACATGAGTGAAACGGTCTCAATCCAAGGGAGGAACATCAAATGGACCTAATTTGGGAACCGGAAGAGGTAAGGAGTCCGAAATGTACCTCTGTGACTCCACATTGTGGAAACTCACTTGTAGTGTATAAGATGAACTAGATGGACCCATACTTACCCAAACATGGATTAATAGGTTCTCCACATGAGGACAAACATGAGTGAAACGGTCTCAATCCAAGGGAGGAACATCAAATGGACCTAATTTGGGAACCGGAAGAGGTAAGGAGTCCGAAATGTACCTCTGTGACTCCACATTGTGGAAACTCACTTGTAGTGTATAAGATGAACTAGATGGACCCATACTTACCCAAACATGGATTAATAGGTTCTCCACATGACTATGAGGACAAACATGAGTGAAACGGTCTCAATCCAAGGGAGGAACATCAAATGGACCAAATTTGGGAACCGGAAGAGGTAAGGAGTCCGAAATGTACCTCTGTGACTCCACATTGTGGAAACTCACTTGTAGTGTATAAGATGAACTAGATGGACCCATACTTACCCAAACATGGATTAATAGGTTCTCCACATGACTATGAGGACAAACATGAGTGAAACGGTCTCAATCCAAGGGAGGAACATCAAATGGACCTAATTTGGGAACCGGAAGAGGTAAGGAGTCCGAAATGTACCTCTGTGACTCCACATTGTGGAAACTCACTTGTAGTGTATAAGATGAACTAGATGGACCCATACTTACCCAAACATGGATTAATAGGTTCTCCACATGACTATGAGGACAAACATGAGTGAAACGGTCTCAATCCAAGGGAGGAACATCAAATGGACCTAATTTGGGAACCGGAAGAGGTAAGGAGTCCGAAATGTACCTCTGTGACTCCACATTGTGGAAACTCACTTGTAGTGTATAAGATGAACTAGATGGACCCATACTTACCCAAACATGGATTAATAGGTTCTACACATGACTATGAGGACAAACATGAGTGAAACGGTCTCAATCCAAGGGAGGAACATCAAATGGACCTAATTTGGGAACCGGAAGAGGTAAGGAGTCCGAAATGTACCTCTGTGACTCCACATTGTGGAAACTCACTTGTAGTGTATAAGATGAACTAGATGGACCCATACTTACCCAAACATGGATTAATAGGTTCTACACATGACTATGAGGACAAACATGAGTGAAACGGTCTCAATCCAAGGGAGGAACATCAAATGGACCTAATTTGGGAACCGGAAGAGGTAAGGAGTCCGAAATGTACCTCTGTGACTCCACATTGTGGAAACTCACTTGTAGTGTATAAGATGAACTAGATGGACCCATACTTATCCCAAACATGGATTAATAGGTTCTACACATGACTATGAGGACAAACATGAGTGAAACGGTCTCAATCCAAGGGAGGAACATCAAATGGACCTAATTTGGGAACCGGAAGAGGTAAGGAGTCCGAAATGTACCTCTGTGACTCCACATTGTGGAAACTCACTTGTAGTGTATAAGATGAACTAGATGGACCCATACTTACCCAAACATGGATTAATAGGTTCTACACATGACTATGAGGACAAACATGAGTGAAACGGTCTCAATCCAAGGGAGGAACATCAAATGGACCTAATTTGGGAACCGGAAGAGGTAAGGAGTCCGAAATGTACCTCTGTGACTCCACATTGTGGAAACTCACTTGTAGTGTATAAGATGAACTAGATGGACCCATACTTACCCAAACATGGATTAATAGGTTCTACACATGACTATGAGGACAAACATGAGTGAAACGGTCTCAATCCAAGGGAGGAACATCAAATGGACCTAATTTGGGAACCGGAAGAGGTAAGGAGTCCGAAATGTACCTCTGTGACTCCACATTGTGGAAACTCACTTGTAGTGTATAAGATGAACTAGATGGACCCATACTTATCCCAAACATGGATTAATAGGTTCTACACATGACTATGAGGACAAACATGAGTGAAACGGTCTCAATCCAAGGGAGGAACATCAAATGGACCTAATTTGGGAACCGGAAGAGGTAAGGAGTCCGAAATGTACCTCTGTGACTCCACATTGTGGAAACTCACTTGTAGTGTATAAGATGAACTAGATGGACCCATACTTATCCAAACATGGATTAATAGGTTCTACACATGACTATGAGGACAAACATGAGTGAAACGGTCTCAATCCAAGGGAGGAACATCAAATGGACCTAATTTGGGAACCGGAAGAGGTAAGGAGTCCGAAATGTACCTCTGTGACTCCACATTGTGGAAACTCACTTGTAGTGTATAAGATGAACTAGATGGACCCATACTTATCCCAAACATGGATTAATAGGTTCTACACATGACTATGAGGACAAACATGAGTGAAACGGTCTCAATCCAAGGGAGGAACATCAAATGGACCTAATTTGGGAACCGGAAGAGGTAAGGAGTCCGAAATGTACCTCTGTGACTCCACATTGTGGAAACTCACTTGTAGTGTATAAGATGAACTAGATGGACCCATACTTACCCAAACATGGATTAATAGGTTCTACACATGACTATGAGGACAAACATGAGTGAAACGGTCTCAATCCAAGGGAGGAACATCAAATGGACCTAATTTGGGAACCGGAAGAGGTAAGGAGTCCGAAATGTACCTCTGTGACTCCACATTGTGGAAACTCACTTGTAGTGTATAAGATGAACTAGATGGACCCATACTTACCCAAACATGGATTAATAGGTTCTACACATGACTATGAGGACAAACATGAGTGAAACGGTCTCAATCCAAGGGAGGAACATCAAATGGACCTAATTTGGGAACCGGAAGAGGTAAGGAGTCCGAAATGTACCTCTGTGACTCCACATTGTGGAAACTCACTTGTAGTGTATAAGATGAACTAGATGGACCCATACTTACCCAAACATGGATTAATAGGTTCTACACATGACTATGAGGACAAACATGAGTGAAACGGTCTCAATCCAAGGGAGGAACATCAAATGGACCTAATTTGGGAACCGGAAGAGGTAAGGAGTCCGAAATGTACCTCTGTGACTCCACATTGTGGAAACTCACTTGTAGTGTATAAGATGAACTAGATGGACCCATACTTATCCCAAACATGGATTAATAGGTTCTACACATGACTATGAGGACAAACATGAGTGAAACGGTCTCAATCCAAGGGAGGAACATCAAATGGACCTAATTTGGGAACCGGAAGAGGTAAGGAGTCCGAAATGTACCTCTGTGACTCCACATTGTGGAAACTCACTTGTAGTGTATAAGATGAACTAGATGGACCCATACTTATCCCAAACATGGATTAATAGGTTCTACACATGACTATGAGGACAAACATGAGTGAAACGGTCTCAATCCAAGGGAGGAACATCAAATGGACCTAATTTGGGAACCGGAAGAGGTAAGGAGTCCGAAATGTACCTCTGTGACTCCACATTGTGGAAACTCACTTGTAGTGTATAAGATGAACTAGATGGACCCATACTTATCCCAAACATGGATTAATAGGTTCTACACATGACTATGAGGACAAACATGAGTGAAACGGTCTCAATCCAAGGGAGGAACATCAAATGGACCTAATTTGGGAACCGGAAGAGGTAAGGAGTCCGAAATGTACCTCTGTGACTCCACATTGTGGAAACTCACTTGTAGTGTATAAGATGAACTAGATGGACCCATACTTATCCAAACATGGATTAATAGGTTCTACACATGACTATGAGGACAAACATGAGTGAAACGGTCTCAATCCAAGGGAGGAACATCAAATGGACCTAATTTGGGAACCGGAAGAGGTAAGGAGTCCGAAATGTACCTCTGTGACTCCACATTGTGGAAACTCACTTGTAGTGTATAAGATGAACTAGATGGACCCATAGTTACCCAAACATGGATTAATAGGTTCTACACATGACTATGAGGACAAACATGAGTGAAACGGTCTCAATCCAAGGGAGGAACATCAAATGGACCTAATTTGGGAACCGGAAGAGGTAAGGAGTCCGAAATGTACCTCTGTGACTCCACATTGTGGAAACTCACTTGTAGTGTATAAGATGAACTAGATGGACCCATATAACTCCAAACATGGATTAATAGGTTCTACACATGACTATTTGGGAACCGGAAGAGGTAAGGAGTCCGAAATGTCTCTGTGACTCCAGATTGTGGAAACTCACTTGTAGTGTATAAGATGAACTAGATGGACCCATACTTACCCAAACATGGATTAATAGGTTCTCCACATGACTATGAGGACAAACATGAGTGAAACGGTCTCAATCCAAGGGAGGAACATCAAATGGACCTAATTTGGGAACCGGAAGAGGTAAGGAGTCCGAAATGTACCTCTGTGACTCCAGAAACTCACTTGTAGTGTATAAGATGAACTAGATGGACCCATACTTATCCAAACATGGATTAATAGGTTCTACACATGACTATGAGGACAAACATGAGTGAAACGGTCTCAATCCAAGGGAGGAACATCAAATGGACCTAATTTGGGAACCGGAAGAGGTAAGGAGTCCGAAATGTACCTCTGTGACTCCATTGTGGAAACTCACTTGTAGTGTATAAGATGAACTAGATGGACCCATACTTACCCAAACATGGATTAATAGGTTCTACACATGACTATGAGGACAAACATGAGTGAAACGGTCTCAATCCAAGGGAGGAACATCAAATGGACCTAATTTGGGAACCGGAAGAGGTAAGGAGTCCGAAATGTACCTCTGTGACTCCACATTGTGGAAACTCACTTGTAGTGTATAAGATGAACTAGATGGACCCATACTTACCCAAACATGGATTAATAGGTTCTACACATGACTATGAGGACAAACATGAGTGAAACGGTCTCAATCCAAGGGAGGAACATCAAATGGACCTAATTTGGGAACCGGAAGAGGTAAGGAGTCCGAAATGTACCTCTGTGACTCCACATTGAGGAAACTCACTTGTAGTGTATAAGATGAACTAGATGGACCCATACTTATCCAAACATGGATTAATAGGTTCTACACATGACTATGAGGACAAACATGAGTGAAACGGTCTCAATCCAAGGGAGGAACATCAAATGGACCTAATTTGGGAACCGGAAGAGGTAAGGAGTCCGAAATGTACCTCTGTGACTCCACATTGTGGAAACTCACTTGTAGTGTATAAGATGAACTAGATGGACCCATACTTATCCAAACATGGATTAATAGGTTCTACACATGACTATGAGGACAAACATGAGTGAAACGGTCTCAATCCAAGGGAGGAACATCAAATGGACCTAATTTGGGAACCGGAAGAGGTAAGGAGTCCGAAATGTACCTCTGTGACTCCACATTGAGGAAACTCACTTGTAGTGTATAAGATGAACTAGATGGACCCATACTTATCCAAACATGGATTAATAGGTTCTACACATGACTATGAGGACAAACATGAGTGAAACGGTCTCAATCCAAGGGAGGAACATCAAATGGACCTAATTTGGGAACCGGAAGAGGTAAGGAGTCCGAAATGTACCTCTGTGACTCCACATTGTGGAAACTCACTTGTAGTGTATAAGATGAACTAGATGGACCCATACTTACCCAAACATGGATTAATAGGTTCTCCACATGACTATGAGGACAAACATGAGTGAAAACTGAGTGTCTCACGGTCTCATCCAAGGGAGGAACATCAAATGGACCTTAG
>CACVBM020000062.1:0-16768 GCA_902728155.2 Microthlaspi erraticum
ATTGTGGAAACTCACTTGTAGTGTATAATATGATTTAGATGGACCCATACTTACCCAAACATGGATTAATAGGTTCTACACATGACTATGAGGACAAACATGAGTGAAACGGTCTCAATCCAAGGGAGGAACATCAAATGGACCTAATTTGGGAACCGGAAGAGGTAAGGAGTCCGAAATGTACCTCTGTGACTCCACATTGTGGAAACTCACTTGTAGTGTATAAGATGAACTAGATGGACCCATACTTACCCAAACATGGATTAATAGGTTCTACACATGACTATGAGGACAAACATGAGTGAAACGGTCTCAATCCAAGGGAGGAACATCAAATGGACCTAATTTGGGAACCGGAAGAGGTAAGGAGTCCGAAATGTACCTCTGTGACTCCACATTGTGGAAACTCACTTGTAGTGTATAAGATGAACTAGATGGACCCATACTTACCCAAACATGGATTAATAGGTTCTACACATGACTATGAGGACAAACATGAGTGAAACGGTCTCAATCCAAGGGAGGAACATCAAATGGACCAAATTTGGGAACCGGAAGAGGTAAGGAGTCCGAAATGTACCTCTGTGACTCCACATTGTGGAAACTCACTTGTAGTGTATAAGATGAACTAGATGGACCCATACTTACCCAAACATGGATTAATAGGTTCTACACATGACTATGAGGACAAACATGAGTGAAACGGTCTCAATCCAAGGGAGGAACATCAAATGGACCAATTTGGGAACCGGAAGAGGTAAGGAGTCCGAAATGTACCTCTGTGACTCCACATTGTGGAAACTCACTTGTAGTGTATAAGATGAACTAGATGGACCCATACTTACCCAAACATGGATTAATAGGTTCTACACATGACTATGAGGACAAACATGAGTGAAACGGTCTCAATCCAAGGGAGGAACATCAAATGGACCAATTTGGGAACCGGAAGAGGTAAGGAGTCCGAAATGTACCTCTGTGACTCCACATTGTGGAAACTCACTTGTAGTGTATAAGATGAACTAGATGGACCCATACTTACCCAAACATGGATTAATAGGTTCTACACATGACTATGAGGACAAACATGAGTGAAACGGTCTCAATCCAAGGGAGGAACATCAAATGGACCAAATTTGGGAACCGGAAGAGGTAAGGAGTCCGAAATGTACCTCTGTGACTCCACATTGTGGAAACTCACTTGTAGTGTATAAGATGAACTAGATGGACCCATACTTACCCAAACATGGATTAATAGGTTCTACACATGACTATGAGGACAAACATGAGTGAAACGGTCTCAATCCAAGGGAGGAACATCAAATGGACCTAATTTGGGAACCGGAAGAGGTAAGGAGTCCGAAATGTACCTCTGTGACTCCACATTGTGGAAACTCACTTGTAGTGTATAAGATGAACTAGATGGACCCATACTTACCCAAACATGGATTAATAGGTTCTACACATGACTATGAGGACAAACATGAGTGAAACGGTCTCAATCCAAGGGAGGAACATCAAATGGACCAATTTGGGAACCGGAAGAGGTAAGGAGTCCGAAATGTACCTCTGTGACTCCACATTGTGGAAACTCACTTGTAGTGTATAAGATGAACTAGATGGACCCATACTTACCCAAACATGGATTAATAGGTTCTACACATGACTATGAGGACAAACATGAGTGAAACGGTCTCAATCCAAGGGAGGAACATCAAATGGACCTAATTTGGGAACCGGAAGAGGTAAGGAGTCCGAAATGTACCTCTGTGACTCCACATTGTGGAAACTCACTTGTAGTGTATAAGATGAACTAGATGGACCCATACTTACCCAAACATGGATTAATAGGTTCTACACATGACTATGAGGACAAACATGAGTGAAACGGTCTCAATCCAAGGGAGGAACATCAAATGGACCAAATTTGGGAACCGGAAGAGGTAAGGAGTCCGAAATGTACCTCTGTGACTCCACATTGTGGAAACTCACTTGTAGTGTATAAGATGAACTAGATGGACCCATACTTACCCAAACATGGATTAATAGGTTCTACACATGACTATGAGGACAAACATGAGTGAAACGGTCTCAATCCAAGGGAGGAACATCAAATGGACCAAATTTGGGAACCGGAAGAGGTAAGGAGTCCGAAATGTACCTCTGTGACTCCACATTGTGGAAACTCACTTGTAGTGTATAAGATGAACTAGATGGACCCATACTTACCCAAACATGGATTAATAGGTTCTACACATGACTATGAGGACAAACATGAGTGAAACGGTCTCAATCCAAGGGAGGAACATCAAATGGACCTAATTTGGGAACCGGAAGAGGTAAGGAGTCCGAAATGTACCTCTGTGACTCCACATTGTGGAAACTCACTTGTAGTGTATAAGATGAACTAGATGGACCCATACTTACCCAAACATGGATTAATAGGTTCTACACATGACTATGAGGACAAACATGAGTGAAACGGTCTCAATCCAAGGGAGGAACATCAAATGGACCAATTTGGGAACCGGAAGAGGTAAGGAGTCCGAAATGTACCTCTGTGACTCCACATTGTGGAAACTCACTTGTAGTGTATAAGATGAACTAGATGGACCCATACTTACCCAAACATGGATTAATAGGTTCTACACATGACTATGAGGACAAACATGAGTGAAACGGTCTCAATCCAAGGGAGGAACATCAAATGGACCAAATTTGGGAACCGGAAGAGGTAAGGAGTCCGAAATGTACCTCTGTGACTCCACATTGTGGAAACTCACTTGTAGTGTATAAGATGAACTAGATGGACCCATACTTACCCAAACATGGATTAATAGGTTCTACACATGACTATGAGGACAAACATGAGTGAAACGGTCTCAATCCAAGGGAGGAACATCAAATGGACCTAATTTGGGAACCGGAAGAGGTAAGGAGTCCGAAATGTACCTCTGTGACTCCACATTGTGGAAACTCACTTGTAGTGTATAAGATGAACTAGATGGACCCATACTTACCCAAACATGGATTAATAGGTTCTCACATGACTATGAGGACAAACATGAGTGAAACGGTCTCAATCCAAGGGAGGAACATCAAATGGACCAATTTGGGAACCGGAAGAGGTAAGGAGTCCGAAATGTACCTCTGTGACTCCACATTGTGGAAACTCACTTGTAGTGTATAAGATGAACTAGATGGACCCATACTTACCCAAACATGGATTAATAGGTTCTACACATGACTATGAGGACAAACATGAGTGAAACGGTCTCAATCCAAGGGAGGAACATCAAATGGACCTAATTTGGGAACCGGAAGAGGTAAGGAGTCCGAAATGTACCTCTGTGACTCCACATTGTGGAAACTCACTTGTAGTGTATAAGATGAACTAGATGGACCCATACTTACCCAAACATGGATTAATAGGTTCTACACATGACTATGAGGACAAACATGAGTGAAACGGTCT
Source organism: Microthlaspi erraticum (assembly GCA_902728155.2). Lineage (NCBI taxonomy): Eukaryota > Viridiplantae > Streptophyta > Magnoliopsida > Brassicales > Brassicaceae > Microthlaspi > Microthlaspi erraticum. Next base: position 3,476 of record CACVBM020000062.1, read on the forward strand.
CAATCCAAGGGAGGAACATCAAATGGACCAAATTTGGGAACCGGAAGAGGTAAGGAGTCCGAAATGTACCTCTGTGACTCCACATTGTGGAAACTCACTTGTAGTGTATAAGATGAACTAGATGGACCCATACTTACCCAAACATGGATTAATAGGTTCTACACATGACTATGAGGACAAACATGAGTGAAACGGTCTCAATCCAAGGGAGGAACATCAAATGGACCAAATTTGGGAACCGGAAGAGGTAAGGAGTCCGAAATGTACCTCTGTGACTCCACATTGTGGAAACTCACTTGTAGTGTATAAGATGAACTAGATGGACCCATACTTACCCAAACATGGATTAATAGGTTCTACACATGACTATGAGGACAAACATGAGTGAAACGGTCTCAATCCAAGGGAGGAACATCAAATGGACCAAATTTGGGAACCGGAAGAGGTAAGGAGTCCGAAATGTACCTCTGTGACTCCACATTGTGGAAACTCACTTGTAGTGTATAAGATGAACTAGATGGACCCATACTTACCCAAACATGGATTAATAGGTTCTACACATGACTATGAGGACAAACATGAGTGAAACGGTCTCAATCCAAGGGAGGAACATCAAATGGACCAAATTTGGGAACCGGAAGAGGTAAGGAGTCCGAAATGTACCTCTGTGACTCCACATTGTGGAAACTCACTTGTAGTGTATAAGATGAACTAGATGGACCCATACTTACCCAAACATGGATTAATAGGTTCTACACATGACTATGAGGACAAACATGAGTGAAACGGTCTCAATCCAAGGGAGGAACATCAAATGGACCAAATTTGGGAACCGGAAGAGGTAAGGAGTCCGAAATGTACCTCTGTGACTCCACATTGTGGAAACTCACTTGTAGTGTATAAGATGAACTAGATGGACCCATACTTACCCAAACATGGATTAATAGGTTCTACACATGACTATGAGGACAAACATGAGTGAAACGGTCTCAATCCAAGGGAGGAACATCAAATGGACCAAATTTGGGAACCGGAAGAGGTAAGGAGTCCGAAATGTACCTCTGTGACTCCACATTGTGGAAACTCACTTGTAGTGTATAAGATGAACTAGATGGACCCATACTTACCCAAACATGGATTAATAGGTTCTACACATGACTATGAGGACAAACATGAGTGAAACGGTCTCAATCCAAGGGAGGAACATCAAATGGACCAAATTTGGGAACCGGAAGAGGTAAGGAGTCCGAAATGTACCTCTGTGACTCCACATTGTGGAAACTCACTTGTAGTGTATAAGATGAACTAGATGGACCCATACTTACCCAAACATGGATTAATAGGTTCTCACATGACTATGAGGACAAACATGAGTGAAACGGTCTCAATCCAAGGGAGGAACATCAAATGGACCAATTTGGGAACCGGAAGAGGTAAGGAGTCCGAAATGTACCTCTGTGACTCCACATTGTGGAAACTCACTTGTAGTGTATAAGATGAACTAGATGGACCCATACTTACCCAAACATGGATTAATAGGTTCTACACATGACTATGAGGACAAACATGAGTGAAACGGTCTCAATCCAAGGGAGGAACATCAAATGGACCAAATTTGGGAACCGGAAGAGGTAAGGAGTCCGAAATGTACCTCTGTGACTCCACATTGTGGAAACTCACTTGTAGTGTATAAGATGAACTAGATGGACCCATACTTACCCAAACATGGATTAATAGGTTCTACACATGACTATGAGGACAAACATGAGTGAAACGGTCTCAATCCAAGGGAGGAACATCAAATGGACCTAATTTGGGAACCGGAAGAGGTAAGGAGTCCGAAATGTACCTCTGTGACTCCACATTGTGGAAACTCACTTGTAGTGTATAAGATGAACTAGATGGACCCATACTTACCCAAACATGGATTAATAGGTTCTCACATGACTATGAGGACAAACATGAGTGAAACGGTCTCAATCCAAGGGAGGAACATCAAATGGACCTAATTTGGGAACCGGAAGAGGTAAGGAGTCCGAAATGTACCTCTGTGACTCCACATTGTGGAAACTCACTTGTAGTGTATAAGATGAACTAGATGGACCCATACTTACCCAAACATGGATTAATAGGTTCTACACATGACTATGAGGACAAACATGAGTGAAACGGTCTCAATCCAAGGGAGGAACATCAAATGGACCAAATTTGGGAACCGGAAGAGGTAAGGAGTCCGAAATGTACCTCTGTGACTCCACATTGTGGAAACTCACTTGTAGTGTATAAGATGAACTAGATGGACCCATACTTACCCAAACATGGATTAATAGGTTCTACACATGACTATGAGGACAAACATGAGTGAAACGGTCTCAATCCAAGGGAGGAACATCAAATGGACCAAATTTGGGAACCGGAAGAGGTAAGGAGTCCGAAATGTACCTCTGTGACTCCACATTGTGGAAACTCACTTGTAGTGTATAAGATGAACTAGATGGACCCATACTTACCCAAACATGGATTAATAGGTTCTACACATGACTATGAGGACAAACATGAGTGAAACGGTCTCAATCCAAGGGAGGAACATCAAATGGACCAATTTGGGAACCGGAAGAGGTAAGGAGTCCGAAATGTACCTCTGTGACTCCACATTGTGGAAACTCACTTGTAGTGTATAAGATGAACTAGATGGACCCATACTTACCCAAACATGGATTAATAGGTTCTACACATGACTATGAGGACAAACATGAGTGAAACGGTCTCAATCCAAGGGAGGAACATCAAATGGACCTAATTTGGGAACCGGAAGAGGTAAGGAGTCCGAAATGTACCTCTGTGACTCCAGTGGAAACTCACTTGTAGTGTATAAGATGAACTAGATGGACCCATACTTACCCAAACATGGATTAATAGGTTCTACACATGACTATGAGGACAAACATGAGTGAAACGGTCTCAATCCAAGGGAGGAACATCAAATGGACCTAATTTGGGAACCGGAAGAGGTAAGGAGTCCGAAATGTACCTCTGTGACTCCACATTGTGGAAACTCACTTGTAGTGTATAAGATGAACTAGATGGACCCATACTTACCCAAACATGGATTAATAGGTTCTACACATGACTATGAGGACAAACATGAGTGAAACGGTCTCAATCCAAGGGAGGAACATCAAATGGACCTAATTTGGGAACCGGAAGAGGTAAGGAGTCCGAAATGTACCTCTGTGACTCCACATTGTGGAAACTCACTTGTAGTGTATAAGATGAACTAGATGGACCCATACTTACCCAAACATGGATTAATAGGTTCTACACATGACTATGAGGACAAACATGAGTGAAACGGTCTCAATCCAAGGGAGGAACATCAAATGGACCTAATTTGGGAACCGGAAGAGGTAAGGAGTCCGAAATGTACCTCTGTGACTCCACATTGTGGAAACTCACTTGTAGTGTATAAGATGAACTAGATGGACCCATACTTACCCAAACATGGATTAATAGGTTCTACACATGACTATGAGGACAAACATGAGTGAAACGGTCTCAATCCAAGGGAGGAACATCAAATGGACCTAATTTGGGAACCGGAAGAGGTAAGGAGTCCGAAATGTACCTCTGTGACTCCACATTGTGGAAACTCACTTGTAGTGTATAAGATGAACTAGATGGACCCATACTTACCCAAACATGGATTAATAGGTTCTACACATGACTATGAGGACAAACATGAGTGAAACGGTCTCAATCCAAGGGAGGAACATCAAATGGACCTAATTTGGGAACCGGAAGAGGTAAGGAGTCCGAAATGTACCTCTGTGACTCCACATTGTGGAAACTCACTTGTAGTGTATAAGATGAACTAGATGGACCCATACTTACCCAAACATGGATTAATAGGTTCTACACATGACTATGAGGACAAACATGAGTGAAACGGTCTCAATCCAAGGGAGGAACATCAAATGGACCTAATTTGGGAACCGGAAGAGGTAAGGAGTCCGAAATGTACCTCTGTGACTCCACATTGTGGAAACTCACTTGTAGTGTATAAGATGAACTAGATGGACCCATACTTACCCAAACATGGATTAATAGGTTCTACACATGACTATGAGGACAAACATGAGTGAAACGGTCTCAATCCAAGGGAGGAACATCAAATGGACCTAATTTGGGAACCGGAAGAGGTAAGGAGTCCGAAATGTACCTCTGTGACTCCACATTGTGGAAACTCACTTGTAGTGTATAAGATGAACTAGATGGACCCATACTTACCCAAACATGGATTAATAGGTTCTACACATGACTATGAGGACAAACATGAGTGAAACGGTCTCAATCCAAGGGAGGAACATCAAATGGACCTAATTTGGGAACCGGAAGAGGTAAGGAGTCCGAAATGTACCTCTGTGACTCCACATTGTGGAAACTCACTTGTAGTGTATAAGATGAACTAGATGGACCCATACTTACCCAAACATGGATTAATAGGTTCTACACATGACTATGAGGACAAACATGAGTGAAACGGTCTCAATCCAAGGGAGGAACATCAAATGGACCAAATTTGGGAACCGGAAGAGGTAAGGAGTCCGAAATGTACCTCTGTGACTCCACATTGTGGAAACTCACTTGTAGTGTATAAGATGAACTAGATGGACCCATACTTACCCAAACATGGATTAATAGGTTCTACACATGACTATGAGGACAAACATGAGTGAAACGGTCTCAATCCAAGGGAGGAACATCAAATGGACCTAATTTGGGAACCGGAAGAGGTAAGGAGTCCGAAATGTACCTCTGTGACTCCACATTGTGGAAACTCACTTGTAGTGTATAAGATGAACTAGATGGACCCATACTTACCCAAACATGGATTAATAGGTTCTACACATGACTATGAGGACAAACATGAGTGAAACGGTCTCAATCCAAGGGAGGAACATCAAATGGACCTAATTTGGGAACCGGAAGAGGTAAGGAGTCCGAAATGTACCTCTGTGACTCCACATTGTGGAAACTCACTTGTAGTGTATAAGATGAACTAGATGGACCCATACTTACCCAAACATGGATTAATAGGTTCTACACATGACTATGAGGACAAACATGAGTGAAACGGTCTCAATCCAAGGGAGGAACATCAAATGGACCTAATTTGGGAACCGGAAGAGGTAAGGAGTCCGAAATGTACCTCTGTGACTCCACATTGTGGAAACTCACTTGTAGTGTATAAGATGAACTAGATGGACCCATACTTACCCAAACATGGATTAATAGGTTCTACACATGACTATGAGGACAAACATGAGTGAAACGGTCTCAATCCAAGGGAGGAACATCAAATGGACCTAATTTGGGAACCGGAAGAGGTAAGGAGTCCGAAATGTACCTCTGTGACTCCACATTGTGGAAACTCACTTGTAGTGTATAAGATGAACTAGATGGACCCATACTTACCCAAACATGGATTAATAGGTTCTACACATGACTATGAGGACAAACATGAGTGAAACGGTCTCAATCCAAGGGAGGAACATCAAATGGACCAATTTGGGAACCGGAAGAGGTAAGGAGTCCGAAATGTACCTCTGTGACTCCACATTGTGGAAACTCACTTGTAGTGTATAAGATGAACTAGATGGACCCATACTTACCCAAACATGGATTAATAGGTTCTACACATGACTATGAGGACAAACATGAGTGAAACGGTCTCAATCCAAGGGAGGAACATCAAATGGACCTAATTTGGGAACCGGAAGAGGTAAGGAGTCCGAAATGTACCTCTGTGACTCCACATTGTGGAAACTCACTTGTAGTGTATAAGATGAACTAGATGGACCCATACTTACCCAAACATGGATTAATAGGTTCTACACATGACTATGAGGACAAACATGAGTGAAACGGTCTCAATCCAAGGGAGGAACATCAAATGGACCTAATTTGGGAACCGGAAGAGGTAAGGAGTCCGAAATGTACCTCTGTGACTCCACATTGTGGAAACTCACTTGTAGTGTATAAGATGAACTAGATGGACCCATACTTACCCAAACATGGATTAATAGGTTCTACACATGACTATGAGGACAAACATGAGTGAAACGGTCTCAATCCAAGGGAGGAACATCAAATGGACCTAATTTGGGAACCGGAAGAGGTAAGGAGTCCGAAATGTACCTCTGTGACTCCACATTGTAAACTCACTTGTAGTGTATAAGATGAACTAGATGGACCCATACTTACCCAAACATGGATTAATAGGTTCTACACATGACTATGAGGACAAACATGAGTGAAACGGTCTCAATCCAAGGGAGGAACATCAAATGGACCTAATTTGGGAACCGGAAGAGGTAAGGAGTCCGAAATGTACCTCTGTGACTCCACATTGTGGAAACTCACTTGTAGTGTATAAGATGAACTAGATGGACCCATACTTACCCAAACATGGATTAATAGGTTCTACACATGACTATGAGGACAAACATGAGTGAAACGGTCTCAATCCAAGGGAGGAACATCAAATGGACCTAATTTGGGAACCGGAAGAGGTAAGGAGTCCGAAATGTACCTCTGTGACTCCACATTGTGGAAACTCACTTGTAGTGTATAAGATGAACTAGATGGACCCATACTTACCCAAACATGGATTAATAGGTTCTACACATGACTATGAGGACAAACATGAGTGAAACGGTCTCAATCCAAGGGAGGAACATCAAATGGACCTAATTTGGGAACCGGAAGAGGTAAGGAGTCCGAAATGTACCTCTGTGACTCCACATTGTGGAAACTCACTTGTAGTGTATAAGATGAACTAGATGGACCCATACTTACCCAAACATGGATTAATAGGTTCTACACATGACTATGAGGACAAACATGAGTGAAACGGTCTCAATCCAAGGGAGGAACATCAAATGGACCTAATTTGGGAACCGGAAGAGGTAAGGAGTCCGAAATGTACCTCTGTGACTCCACATTGTGGAAACTCACTTGTAGTGTATAAGATGAACTAGATGGACCCATACTTACCCAAACATGGATTAATAGGTTCTACACATGACTATGAGGACAAACATGAGTGAAACGGTCTCAATCCAAGGGAGGAACATCAAATGGACCTAATTTGGGAACCGGAAGAGGTAAGGAGTCCGAAATGTACCTCTGTGACTCCACATTGTGGAAACTCACTTGTAGTGTATAAGATGAACTAGATGGACCCATACTTACCCAAACATGGATTAATAGGTTCTACACATGACTATGAGGACAAACATGAGTGAAACGGTCTCAATCCAAGGGAGGAACATCAATATATAATCCATCCGAATGGGATACGAAAATTACTACTCTTTCTTTTTTATTTTCTTATTCTACGCTCTTTTCTTAATTGAAGAAATAATTCGAAAATAAAACAGCAAGTACAAAAATAAGTAATAACCCCCAATAAAGACTGGTACGATTTAATTCAACATTTTGTTCGTTCGGATTTGATTGTGTCATAGCTCTATAATTGAATTAGGTTTATCGTTGGATGAACTGCATTGCTGATATTGACCCCAAAAAAGAAACGGTAGGTACAGCTAGTCCATGAACAGCCAACCAGCGCACTGTAAAAATTGGATAGGTCCTATCTATAGTCATTGGGTCCTCCTAAAAAGATCTACTAAATTCGTCGAGTTGTTCCAAAGGATCAAAACGGCCTGTTATTAATGGAATGCCTTGTCGGCTCTCTGTAAAATACTCGTTTGGACGAGGGCTCCCAAACACATCGTAAGCTAAACCGGTGCTCACGAATAACCAGCCCGCAATGAATAGGGAAGGTATAGTAATGCTATGAATGACCCAGTATCGAATACTGGTAATAATATCAGCAAAAGAACGTTCTCCTGTGCTTCCAGACATACTGAACTCCAGATATTCTCGTAGGGAATCGATTCTGTAAAAGATGAATCAGTAAATTCAAATTCACCGAGATTACATCTTTGTGAGATCGTCAATAAAGTACCAAGGGTATTTTTAGAGTCTACCGAATCAGTATAGCTATCCTTCTTCTGACACAGCAACGCAATTTGAATTAGTATAGAAATGAGGTGTTAGAGAATTGATTTCTTTTTTTCTTTCTTTAACTAACTACAAAGATGATGGGTTTTTCACTCTATTTTCTATATAATCTCGAAAGAAAAAAACCTAAAACCTAGAAAGGAAACGATAATAGAAATTGCTAATTACAAATTTTAAAAATCTAATTATCTTTTCAAATCTCGTTAAAATAAATATTTTGTTGGCTGATCTCGTTCTCCGTGTAGGATACCTCTTTTTGGTCTCATTCGATAGATTAGATTAAATGAAAAAAACTGCTCGACTAGTTAATCTAATGAGTTCAAATTTAAGTAAATTCAATTTTAATAAAGTAGAAGGGGGGCGTATTCTAGGTTCAAAGGTCACTTTAAAAAAGAATTAAACAACTTCATTTTCAAATTTTTACATATTCACTCAAAAAAAGGTATATGTTTTGACTGAAGTTAGATAATAGAGTTATTTTTTTTTTATGTATTTTTTTTTTTGAAAATTTTTTCAATTGAAACTTAGGGAAGTACTTTAGAAATATATGTATAAAAAACCATATTTTATTTAGTCCCTTCATGCCTACTATAACTAGTTATTTTGGTTTTCTACTAGCAGCTTTAACTATAACTTCAGTTCTATTTATTGGTCTAAGCAAAATCCGACTTATTTGAAATTAATTAAATGAAGATTTTGTTATAAAAAAAGGATTTCTATGGTATTTTATATGTTCGACAGTTCCTTACCGTGTTAATTACCCAATTTTGGTTGAGATTCATTGGCAATACAGATTAAGGGCAATACAGATTAAGAGCTAGGAATAGCTAGTACCTCTCTTTTCTCCCTTTCAAAAACGAAAACAAAAGAAAATTGAAATGGTTGAAGTTTCTTTATTTGGAATCGTCTTAGGTCTAATTCCTATTACTTTGGCTGGATTATTCGTAACTGCTTATTTACAATACAGACGTGGTGATCAGTTGGACTTTTGATTAATTAACAGCTCTTTTTTTTGACTGACCTCCTTCGTGCTTTCAGATGCGGGAGGTCTAATTCAGATTGCTGCTCAATTATTTGCGAACAGTGAAATTTTGATACAATCTAATAAACAAGAGTGAAATCACGCTCTGTAGGATTTGAACCTACGACATTGGGTTTTGGAGACCCACGTTCTACCGAACTGAACTAAGAGCGCTTTTCTTGGTTTTTCTAAAAAACGAAAAAGTTAGAAGGAGGACATTCTTTAATCCGAATCCAAAATTTCAGAATTAATTATATGTATATCATGTCCAATTTTATTCAAAAAAAGATAGATCTAAAATGGATCCCTTGTTACTGCTCTTCTGAGCAGTAATAGGTAGGGATGACAGGATTTGAACCCGTGACATTTTGTACCCAAAACAAACGCGCTACCAAGCTGCGCTACATCCCTTTCAATTGGTTTACAGTGTCATTGTAGAGAATTCCTGTCTTGTTTTCCACATCTTTCTTTTTTTTTTTCTCATATCAGATAACAAAGGTATATATAATTCAAAAAATTACTTTTTTTACGCAAACTCTAAGATCGTTCTATTCTAGTAGACAATATTTCAATTCGAATTTTGAAAATGGGGAGTTGCTTATACAAATACAAGAACTTCTTAACTACATGTACATCTGTAGTTATATATATTACTATATATAATGTAATACAATAAAGAAAAGACGAAAGAAGGAGGATTTCAAATGCGAGATCTAAAAACATATCTTTCCGTAGCACCGGTACTAAGTACTCTATGGTTCGGTTCGTTAGCAGGTTTATTAATAGAGATTAATCGTTTATTTCCGGATGCATTAACATTTCCCTTTTTTTCATTCTAGTTATTAACATGAGAAAGGGGTGAAAAAATTTAGAGATACGATCAACGATCAGGGACTAACCCCCCCTTTTTTCAAATTCATTTTTTTAGAATGCAAATGAATTTGAAAAAAGGGGGGGGGGGCAAAAGGTCATAAAAACGGGGGTTCAGGATCCAATTCTATTAGTAATAGAATAAAAAAAGTGTTGCTAGGGAAAGAGTATCCTACGAGATACTTAAAAAAATACTGTACAAAGATTTTAAATATAGTTTTCAAAAAATAATTATATTGCTTATTATTTTTTTTTATTTTAATTCGTAATTAATATTCCTTGCAACTCAATATTTCAGAAATTTTTTTAGTTAACAACTTCTATTTTTTTTGTTCTTTCTGGATCCTAAAATGAAAATAGAAGATTCGGGTGAATCATAAATCCAAAGGAGGTTTCATGGCCAAGGGTAAAGATGTTCGAGTAACAATTATTTTGGAATGTACCAGTTGTGTTCGAAATGATATTAAGAAAGAATCCGCGGGAATTTCCAGATATATTACTCAAAAAAATCGGCATAACACCCCCAGTCGATTGGAATTGAGAAAATTCTGTCCCTATTGTTATAAACATACAATTCACGAGGAAATCAAGAAATAGATCAAATTGAGTGCTTGTATGTCAACTTTAATTTTAAGAATAGGAATAATGATAGTATCTATATATTATTACATATATATAAATATAAACAAATAAATAGAAAAAAATCGAATCCTACATTCTTAATTCTATATAGAAAATAGAAATCATTTTGATCCGATCAAAATAGGATTTTAGAGATAAGGAATAAAAAAAATTATGAATAAATCTAAGCGACCTTTTACTAAATCCAAGCGATCTTTTCGTAGGCGTTTGCCCCCGATCCAATCGGGGGATCGAATTGATTATAGAAACATGAGTTTAATTAGTCGATTTATTAGTGAACAAGGAAAAATATTATCTAGACGGGTGAATAGAGTGACTTTAAAACAACAACGATTAATTACTATTGCTATAAAACAAGCTCGTATTTTATCTTTGTTACCTTTTCTTAATAATCAGAAACAATTTGAAAGAAGTGAGTCGGCCCCTAGAACTACTAGCCTTAGAACCAGAAAAAAATAGACTTATTCTTCAATTGAATAACAATTCCAATCTGAAGGAATTAAAAAAGAGATTACTATTTTGTTCTAAAAATCCAATCAAGAATCAAAATTTGATTGTTCCGTCTGCGGCTGTCATAAAAAAAAAAAAAGAAAAGAATCGTCGAAAAGAAAAAGAATAACTCTTTTTTTAGCGACTATATACCCTCGTTTTGTTTTGACGACTTTTTTATAATACTAATTTCTACTCTACCTTCCCCGAGCTCGTTCTCCTTAGAACTCTATTTCAAATATTTTGATCTTCCAATCCCCTTAGTTTTTGATCTCATTCGAAATCGTATAAAGACAACTCCTATTTAATAGAGCTATTTGTGCAAGTATTTTCCGATTAAGAAGTAATTGCTTCTTGTACAGGTTGTGTATGAATCGGTTGTAACTATAGAATACCCCCATTTCGTGAATTACGGCATTTATTCGAGTGATCCATAAGCGACGAAAATCCCTTTTTCTTTTACCCCTATCCCGATGAGCCGAAACTAAAGCTCTTATTCTCTGTTGAGTCATAGTTCGTGTAAGTCGTGAATGAGCCCCTCGAAAGCTTGATGCAAACAAACGAAGTTTTGTTCTACGCCTCCGAGCTATATATCCGCGTTTAATTCTAGTCATTGAATAAATCAAACTTTGATGAATAACTAATTCTTTTTTTAGTTATTCTTTTCACCTTTACTAGTCATTAATAACCAAACGAATTATTCCAATGTATAAAAAAAAATTCCAACGGCTTTTGCTACTCTAACCTTCCCCACCACTATTTTTTGCTAGGTATTTTCCTTTGCTTTGAAAGGAGAAATTGCCTTGATACTTAATAAATAAAAAAAGAATAACTACAAGTAGTAAATAGAACTGAATAAATAGGGGGTTCCATCGTTTCTATGGTTACTTCTAAAACGGTGAGGTCCTCTCTATACACCGGAGCTCCTTCTTTTAATTAATCAATACTATTGGTAACTTGTACAATTCACATTCTTTCGCTCTACCCCATGAATATTCCAGTAATTAGGTCTTTCACACTGAGATCCACTTTATACAGTAACGGTATTTCATTTTTAAAATTTATTTCGTCGTTTACCCTGTTAGTCCGTTCTTTTCTTTCAAGGGTGGAATCTTTTTAATACAAAATGGAATTTCCCCCGCTTAATGGATAACCATTTGTTATCATTGGGGGTTTTCTAAAAAATGGAGTTGATTGGATTTGCACCAATGGAAACCATAAGTTTCAGACACAATAGAAGATATGAACGATCTATCTTTTTGAAATAATGAATCGAGTTCCTCCATTGTATTTTATTCACAGGTACTGATCCTTAGATATTTCAAAAAGAATTTCCTTTTTGTGTTTCAGTCTATGATCTAAACGCGTCGCACATACACCCGAGTACATGTTCCTCGTCGCTGAGGGCATCCCCGAAGCGCTGGGGATTTCGTAACATTTCGGATTGGCTGTCTTGTATTTCTAATAAGTTGTTTAATGGTTGGCATACAGAATCATATAAATAATGGGCTGGTTTAGATTGGTTCTAACCGGCTAATTCTGAATTACTTTTCGTCAAGATTCTCTTCAATATTAAAAAAAATATATTGAAGATAATATGAAACTAAACCTTTAATCTAAAACGATATAAAATTAGCAAGTGTAGATTTGTATGAAATAGCTCCTATTTTTTATTGAACCGCTACAAGATCAACAATTCCATGAGCTTGGGCTTCTGTTGCTGACATAAAAACATCCCTTTCCATGTCTTCGGATACAACCCATATCGGTTTGCCCGTTCTTTGTACATAAACCCTTGTGATGGTTTCGCGAATTTTTAGTAGTTCTTCCGCTTCCAAGATAAATTCTCCCGTTTGTGTCTCATAAAACGAACTCGCGGGTTGATGGATCATTACCCTGATGATACAATAGAAAAGGTTCTTCTATTTCGCAGAATGAGACGAGATAACAAAAAAAAGAGAAAATTGAATAACCGTACAGGCTTTTTTTGTGCATTGCATACGGCTCCACAATGGAATTTACGTTTTTGATCTTTCCTTTTGGAGAAAGAAAAAAAATATAGGTTGTATTATACGCGGATCCATAAACGATCCAATTACCATCCTTCTTTTTTTTTTTTTTGCGTTCAAAACAAAAATACTATGATGGTTCCGTTGCTTTATATATCATTTTTTTGATTCGTA
>CACVBM020000063.1:0-16752 GCA_902728155.2 Microthlaspi erraticum
TTAGATGTGTATATAATCCATGTTTTGGTAAGTATGGGTCCATCTAGTTCATCTTATACACTACAAGTGAGTTTCCACAATGTGGAGGCACAGAGGTACATTTCGGACTCCTTACCTCTTCCGGTTCCCAAATTTGGTCCATTTGATGTTCCTCCCTTGGATTGAGACCGTTTCACTCATGTTTGTCCTCATAGTCATGTGTAGAACCTATTAATCCATGTTTGGGTAAGTATGGGTCCATCTAGTTCATCTTATACACTACAAGTGAGTTTCCACAATGTGGAGGCACAGAGGTACATTTCGGACTCCTTACCTCTTCCGGTTCCCAAATTTGGTCCATTTGATGTTCCTCCCTTGGATTGAGACCGTTTCACTCATGTTTGTCCTCATAGTCATGTGTAGAACCTATTAATCCATGTTTGGGTAAGTATGGGTCCATCTAGTTCATCTTATACACTACAAGTGAGTTTCCACAATGTGGAGGCACAGAGGTACATTTCGGACTCCTTACCTCTTCCGGTTCCCAAATTTGGTCCATTTGATGTTCCTCCCTTGGATTGAGACCGTTTCACTCATGTTTGTCCTCATAGTCATGTGTAGAAGCTATTAATCCATGTTTGGGTAAGTATGGGTCCATCTAGTTCATCTTATACACTACAAGTGAGTTTCCACAATGTGGAGGCACAGAGGTACATTTCGGACTCCTTACCTCTTCCGGTTCCCAAATTTGGTCCATTTGATGTTCCTCCCTTGGATTGAGACCGTTTCACTCATGTTTGTCCTCATAGTCATGTGTAGAACCTATTAATCCATGTTTGGGTAAGTATGGGTCCATCTAGTTCATCTTATACACTACAAGTGAGTTTCCACAATGTGGAGGCACAGAGGTACATTTCGGACTCCTTACCTCTTCCGGTTCCCAAATTTGGTCCATTTGATGTTCCTCCCTTGGATTGAGACCGTTTCACTCATGTTTGTCCTCATAGTCATGTGTAGAACCTATTAATCCATGTTTGGGTAAGTATGGGTCCATCTAGTTCATCTTATACACTACAAGTGAGTTTCCACAATGTGGAGGCACAGAGGTACATTTCGGACTCCTTACCTCTTCCGGTTCCCAAATTTGGTCCATTTGATGTTCCTCCCTTGGATTGAGACCGTTTCACTCATGTTTGTCCTCATAGTCATGTGTAGAACCTATTAATCCATGTTTGGGTAAGTATGGGTCCATCTAGTTCATCTTATACACTACAAGTGAGTTTCCACAATGTGGAGGCACAGAGGTACATTTCGGACTCCTTACCTCTTCCGGTTCCCAAATTTGGTCCATTTGATGTTCCTCCCTTGGATTGAGACCGTTTCACTCATGTTTGTCCTCATAGTCATGTGTAGAACCTATTAATCCATGTTTGGGTAAGTATGGGTCCATCTAGTTCATCTTATACACTACAAGTGAGTTTCCACAATGTGGAGGCACAGAGGTACATTTCGGACTCCTTACCTCTTCCGGTTCCCAAATTTGGTCCATTTGATGTTCCTCCCTTGGATTGAGACCGTTTCACTCATGTTTGTCCTCATAGTCATGTGTAGAACCTATTAATCCATGTTTGGGTAAGTATGGGTCCATCTAGTTCATCTTATACACTACAAGTGAGTTTCCACAATGTGGAGTCACAGAGGTACATTTCGGACTCCTTACCTCTTCCGGTTCCCAAATTTGGTCCATTTGATGTTCCTCCCTTGGATTGAGACCGTTTCACTCATGTTTGTCCTCATAGTCATGTGGAGAACCTATTAATCCATGTTTGGGTAAGTATGGGTCCATCTAGTTCATCTTATACACTACAAGTGAGTTTCCACAATGTGGAGTCACAGAGGTACATTTCGGACTCCTTACCTCTTCCGGTTCCCAAATTTGGTCCATTTGATGTTCCTCCCTTGGATTGAGACCGTTTCACTCATGTTTGTCCTCATAGTCATGTGTAGAACCTATTAATCCATGTTTGGGTAAGTATGGGTCCATCTAGTTCATCTTATACACTACAAGTGAGTTTCCACAATGTGGAGTCACAGAGGTACATTTCGGACTCCTTACCTCTTCCGGTTCCCAAATTTGGTCCATTTGATGTTCCTCCCTTGGATTGAGACCGTTTCACTCATGTTTGTCCTCATAGTCATGTGTAGAACCTATTAATCCATGTTTGGGTAAGTATGGGTCCATCTAGTTCATCTTATACACTACAAGTGAGTTTCCACAATGTGGAGGCACAGAGGTACATTTCGGACTCCTTACCTCTTCCGGTTCCCAAATTTGGTCCATTTGATGTTCCTCCCTTGGATTGAGACCGTTTCACTCATGTTTGTCCTCATAGTCATGTGTAGAACCTATTAATCCATGTTTGGGTAAGTATGGGTCCATCTAGTTCATCTTATACACTACAAGTGAGTTTCCACAATGTGGAGTCACAGAGGTACATTTCGGACTCCTTACCTCTTCCGGTTCCCAAATTTGGTCCATTTGATGTTCCTCCCTTGGATTGAGACCGTTTCACTCATGTTTGTCCTCATAGTCATGTGTAGAACCTATTAATCCATGTTTGGGTAAGTATGGGTCCATCTAGTTCATCTTATACACTACAAGTGAGTTTCCACAATGTGGAGGCACAGAGGTACATTTCGGACTCCTTACCTCTTCCGGTTCCCAAATTTGGTCCATTTGATGTTCCTCCCTTGGATTGAGACCGTTTCACTCATGTTTGTCCTCATAGTCATGTGTAGAAGCTATTAATCCATGTTTGGGTAAGTATGGGTCCATCTAGTTCATCTTATACACTACAAGTGAGTTTCCACAATGTGGAGTCACAGAGGTACATTTCGGACTCCTTACCTCTTCCGGTTCCCAAATTTGGTCCATTTGATGTTCCTCCCTTGGATTGAGACCGTTTCACTCATGTTTGTCCTCATAGTCATGTGGAGAACCTATTAATCCATGTTTGGGTAAGTATGGGTCCATCTAGTTCATCTTATACACTACAAGTGAGTTTCCACAATGTGGAGGCACAGAGGTACATTTCGGACTCCTTACCTCTTCCGGTTCCCAAATTTGGTCCATTTGATGTTCCTCCCTTGGATTGAGACCGTTTCACTCATGTTTGTCCTCATAGTCATGTGGAGAACCTATTAATCCATGTTTGGGTAAGTATGGGTCCATCTAGTTCATCTTATACACTACAAGTGAGTTTCCACAATGTGGAGGCACAGAGGTACATTTCGGACTCCTTACCTCTTCCGGTTCCCAAATTTGGTCCATTTGATGTTCCTCCCTTGGATTGAGACCGTTTCACTCATGTTTGTCCTCATAGTCATGTGTAGAACCTATTAATCCATGTTTGGGTAAGTATGGGTCCATCTAGTTCATCTTATACACTACAAGTGAGTTTCCACAATGTGGAGGCACAGAGGTACATTTCGGACTCCTTACCTCTTCCGGTTCCCAAATTTGGTCCATTTGATGTTCCTCCCTTGGATTGAGACCGTTTCACTCATGTTTGTCCTCATAGTCATGTGTAGAACCTATTAATCCATGTTTGGGTAAGTATGGGTCCATCTAGTTCATCTTATACACTACAAGTGAGTTTCCACAATGTGGAGTCACAGAGGTACATTTCGGACTCCTTACCTCTTCCGGTTCCCAAATTTGGTCCATTTGATGTTCCTCCCTTGGATTGAGACCGTTTCACTCATGTTTGTCCTCATAGTCATGTGTAGAACCTATTAATCCATGTTTGGGTAAGTATGGGTCCATCTAGTTCATCTTATACACTACAAGTGAGTTTCCACAATGTGGAGTCACAGAGGTACATTTCGGACTCCTTACCTCTTCCGGTTCCCAAATTTGGTCCATTTGATGTTCCTCCCTTGGATTGAGACCGTTTCACTCATGTTTGTCCTCATAGTCATGTGTAGAACCTATTAATCCATGTTTGGGTAAGTATGGGTCCATCTAGTTCATCTTATACACTACAAGTGAGTTTCCACAATGTGGAGTCACAGAGGTACATTTCGGACTCCTTACCTCTTCCGGTTCCCAAATTTGGTCCATTTGATGTTCCTCCCTTGGATTGAGACCGTTTCACTCATGTTTGTCCTCATAGTCATGTGTAGAACCTATTAATCCATGTTTGGGTAAGTATGGGTCCATCTAGTTCATCTTATACACTACAAGTGAGTTTCCACAATGTGGAGTCACAGAGGTACATTTCGGACTCCTTACCTCTTCCGGTTCCCAAATTTGGTCCATTTGATGTTCCTCCCTTGGATTGAGACCGTTTCACTCATGTTTGTCCTCATAGTCATGTGGAGAACCTATTAATCCATGTTTGGGTAAGTATGGGTCCATCTAGTTCATCTTATACACTACAAGTGAGTTTCCACAATGTGGAGGCACAGAGGTACATTTCGGACTCCTTACCTCTTCCGGTTCCCAAATTTGGTCCATTTGATGTTCCTCCCTTGGATTGAGACCGTTTCACTCATGTTTGTCCTCATAGTCATGTGTAGAAGCTATTAATCCATGTTTGGGTAAGTATGGGTCCATCTAGTTCATCTTATACACTACAAGTGAGTTTCCACAATGTGGAGTCACAGAGGTACATTTCGGACTCCTTACCTCTTCCGGTTCCCAAATTTGGTCCATTTGATGTTCCTCCCTTGGATTGAGACCGTTTCACTCATGTTTGTCCTCATAGTCATGTGTAGAAGCTATTAATCCATGTTTGGGTAAGTATGGGTCCATCTAGTTCATCTTATACACTACAAGTGAGTTTCCACAATGTGGAGTCACAGAGGTACATTTCGGACTCCTTACCTCTTCCGGTTCCCAAATTTGGTCCATTTGATGTTCCTCCCTTGGATTGAGACCGTTTCACTCATGTTTGTCCTCATAGTCATGTGTAGAACCTATTAATCCATGTTTGGGTAAGTATGGGTCCATCTAGTTCATCTTATACACTACAAGTGAGTTTCCACAATGTGGAGGCACAGAGGTACATTTCGGACTCCTTACCTCTTCCGGTTCCCAAATTTGGTCCATTTGATGTTCCTCCCTTGGATTGAGACCGTTTCACTCATGTTTGTCCTCATAGTCATGTGTAGAACCTATTAATCCATGTTTGGGTAAGTATGGGTCCATCTAGTTCATCTTATACACTACAAGTGAGTTTCCACAATGTGGAGTCACAGAGGTACATTTCGGACTCCTTACCTCTTCCGGTTCCCAAATTTGGTCCATTTGATGTTCCTCCCTTGGATTGAGACCGTTTCACTCATGTTTGTCCTCATAGTCATGTGTAGAACCTATTAATCCATGTTTGGGTAAGTATGGGTCCATCTAGTTCATCTTATACACTACAAGTGAGTTTCCACAATGTGGAGTCACAGAGGTACATTTCGGACTCCTTACCTCTTCCGGTTCCCAAATTTGGTCCATTTGATGTTCCTCCCTTGGATTGAGACCGTTTCACTCATGTTTGTCCTCATAGTCATGTGGAGAACCTATTAATCCATGTTTGGGTAAGTATGGGTCCATCTAGTTCATCTTATACACTACAAGTGAGTTTCCACAATGTGGAGGCACAGAGGTACATTTCGGACTCCTTACCTCTTCCGGTTCCCAAATTTGGTCCATTTGATGTTCCTCCCTTGGATTGAGACCGTTTCACTCATGTTTGTCCTCATAGTCATGTGTAGAAGCTATTAATCCATGTTTTGGTAAGTATGGGTCCATCTAGTTCATCTTATACACTACAAGTGAGTTTCCACAATGTGGAGGCACAGAGGTACATTTCGGACTCCTTACCTCTTCCGGTTCCCAAATTTGGTCCATTTGATGTTCCTCCCTTGGATTGAGACCGTTTCACTCATGTTTGTCCTCATAGTCATGTGTAGAAGCTATTAATCCATGTTTTGGTAAGTATGGGTCCATCTAGTTCATCTTATACACTACAAGTGAGTTTCCACAATGTGGAGGCACAGAGGTACATTTCGGACTCCTTACCTCTTCCGGTTCCCAAATTTGGTCCATTTGATGTTCCTCCCTTGGATTGAGACCGTTTCACTCATGTTTGTCCTCATAGTCATGTGTAGAAGCTATTAATCCATGTTTTGGTAAGTATGGGTCCATCTAGTTCATCTTATACACTACAAGTGAGTTTCCACAATGTGGAGGCACAGAGGTACATTTCGGACTCCTTACCTCTTCCGGTTCCCAAATTTGGTCCATTTGATGTTCCTCCCTTGGATTGAGACCGTTTCACTCATGTTTGTCCTCATAGTCATGTGTAGAAGCTATTAATCCATGTTTTGGTAAGTATGGGTCCATCTAGTTCATCTTATACACTACAAGTGAGTTTCCACAATGTGGAGGCACAGAGGTACATTTCGGACTCCTTACCTCTTCCGGTTCCCAAATTTGGTCCATTTGATGTTCCTCCCTTGGATTGAGACCGTTTCACTCATGTTTGTCCTCATAGTCATGTGTAGAAGCTATTAATCCATGTTTTGGTAAGTATGGGTCCATCTAGTTCATCTTATACACTACAAGTGAGTTTCCACAATGTGGAGGCACAGAGGTACATTTCGGACTCCTTACCTCTTCCGGTTCCCAAATTTGGTCCATTTGATGTTCCTCCCTTGGATTGAGACCGTTTCACTCATGTTTGTCCTCATAGTCATGTGTAGAAGCTATTAATCCATGTTTTGGTAAGTATGGGTCCATCTAGTTCATCTTATACACTACAAGTGAGTTTCCACAATGTGGAGGCACAGAGGTACATTTCGGACTCCTTACCTCTTCCGGTTCCCAAATTTGGTCCATTTGATGTTCCTCCCTTGGATTGAGACCGTTTCACTCATGTTTGTCCTCATAGTCATGTGTAGAAGCTATTAATCCATGTTTTGGTAAGTATGGGTCCATCTAGTTCATCTTATACACTACAAGTGAGTTTCCACAATGTGGAGGCACAGAGGTACATTTCGGACTCCTTACCTCTTCCGGTTCCCAAATTTGGTCCATTTGATGTTCCTCCCTTGGATTGAGACCGTTTCACTCATGTTTGTCCTCATAGTCATGTGTAGAAGCTATTAATCCATGTTTTGGTAAGTATGGGTCCATCTAGTTCATCTTATACACTACAAGTGAGTTTCCACAATGTGGAGGCACAGAGGTACATTTCGGACTCCTTACCTCTTCCGGTTCCCAAATTTGGTCCATTTGATGTTCCTCCCTTGGATTGAGACCGTTTCACTCATGTTTGTCCTCATAGTCATGTGTAGAAGCTATTAATCCATGTTTTGGTAAGTATGGGTCCATCTAGTTCATCTTATACACTACAAGTGAGTTTCCACAATGTGGAGGCACAGAGGTACATTTCGGACTCCTTACCTCTTCCGGTTCCCAAATTTGGTCCATTTGATGTTCCTCCCTTGGATTGAGACCGTTTCACTCATGTTTGTCCTCATAGTCATGTGTAGAAGCTATTAATCCATGTTTTGGTAAGTATGGGTCCATCTAGTTCATCTTATACACTACAAGTGAGTTTCCACAATGTGGAGGCACAGAGGTACATTTCGGACTCCTTACCTCTTCCGGTTCCCAAATTTGGTCCATTTGATGTTCCTCCCTTGGATTGAGACCGTTTCACTCATGTTTGTCCTCATAGTCATGTGTAGAAGCTATTAATCCATGTTTTGGTAAGTATGGGTCCATCTAGTTCATCTTATACACTACAAGTGAGTTTCCACAATGTGGAGGCACAGAGGTACATTTCGGACTCCTTACCTCTTCCGGTTCCCAAATTTGGTCCATTTGATGTTCCTCCCTTGGATTGAGACCGTTTCACTCATGTTTGTCCTCATAGTCATGTGTAGAAGCTATTAATCCATGTTTTGGTAAGTATGGGTCCATCTAGTTCATCTTATACACTACAAGTGAGTTTCCACAATGTGGAGGCACAGAGGTACATTTCGGACTCCTTACCTCTTCCGGTTCCCAAATTTGGTCCATTTGATGTTCCTCCCTTGGATTGAGACCGTTTCACTCATGTTTGTCCTCATAGTCATGTGTAGAAGCTATTAATCCATGTTTTGGTAAGTATGGGTCCATCTAGTTCATCTTATACACTACAAGTGAGTTTCCACAATGTGGAGGCACAGAGGTACATTTCGGACTCCTTACCTCTTCCGGTTCCCAAATTTGGTCCATTTGATGTTCCTCCCTTGGATTGAGACCGTTTCACTCATGTTTGTCCTCATAGTCATGTGTAGAAGCTATTAATCCATGTTTTGGTAAGTATGGGTCCATCTAGTTCATCTTATACACTACAAGTGAGTTTCCACAATGTGGAGGCACAGAGGTACATTTCGGACTCCTTACCTCTTCCGGTTCCCAAATTTGGTCCATTTGATGTTCCTCCCTTGGATTGAGACCGTTTCACTCATGTTTGTCCTCATAGTCATGTGTAGAACCTATTAATCCATGTTTTGGTAAGTATGGGTCCATCTAGTTCATCTTATACACTACAAGTGAGTTTCCACAATGTGGAGGCACAGAGGTACATTTCGGACTCCTTACCTCTTCCGGTTCCCAAATTTGGTCCATTTGATGTTCCTCCCTTGGATTGAGACCGTTTCACTCATGTTTGTCCTCATAGTAATGTGGAGAACCTATTAATCCATGTTTGGGTAAGTATGGGTCCATCTAGTTCATCTTATACACTACAAGTGAGTTTCCACAATGTGGAGTCACAGAGGTACATTTCGGACTCCTTACCTCTTCCGGTTCCCAAATTTGGTCCATTTGATGTTCCTCCCTTGGATTGAGACCGTTTCACTCATGTTTGTCCTCATAGTAATGTGGAGAACCTATTAATCCATGTTTGGGTAAGTATGGGTCCATCTAGTTCATCTTATACACTACAAGTGAGTTTCCACAATGTGGAGTCACAGAGGTACATTTCGGACTCCTTACCTCTTCCGGTTCCCAAATTTGGTCCATTTGATGTTCCTCCCTTGGATTGAGACCGTTTCACTCATGTTTGTCCTCATAGTCATGTGGAGAACCTATTAATCCATGTTTGGGTAAGTATGGGTCCATCTAGTTCATCTTATACACTACAAGTGAGTTTCCACAATGTGGAGTCACAGAGGTACATTTCGGACTCCTTACCTCTTCCGGTTCCCAAATTTGGTCCATTTGATGTTCCTCCCTTGGATTGAGACCGTTTCACTCATGTTTGTCCTCATAGTCATGTGTAGAACCTATTAATCCATGTTTGGGTAAGTATGGGTCCATCTAGTTCATCTTATACACTACAAGTGAGTTTCCACAATGTGGAGTCACAGAGGTACATTTCGGACTCCTTACCTCTTCCGGTTCCCAAATTTGGTCCATTTGATGTTCCTCCCTTGGATTGAGACCGTTTCACTCATGTTTGTCCTCATAGTAATGTGGAGAACCTATTAATCCATGTTTGGGTAAGTATGGGTCCATCTAGTTCATCTTATACACTACAAGTGAGTTTCCACAATGTGGAGTCACAGAGGTACATTTCGGACTCCTTACCTCTTCCGGTTCCCAAATTTGGTCCATTTGATGTTCCTCCCTTGGATTGAGACCGTTTCACTCATGTTTGTCCTCATAGTCATGTGGAGAACCTATTAATCCATGTTTGGGTAAGTATGGGTCCATCTAGTTCATCTTATACACTACAAGTGAGTTTCCACAATGTGGAGTCACAGAGGTACATTTCGGACTCCTTACCTCTTCCGGTTCCCAAATTTGGTCCATTTGATGTTCCTCCCTTGGATTGAGACCGTTTCACTCATGTTTGTCCTCATAGTCATGTGGAGAACCTATTAATCCATGTTTGGGTAAGTATGGGTCCATCTAGTTCATCTTATACACTACAAGTGAGTTTCCACAATGTGGAGTCACAGAGGTACATTTCGGACTCCTTACCTCTTCCGGTTCCCAAATTTGGTCCATTTGATGTTCCTCCCTTGGATTGAGACCGTTTCACTCATGTTTGTCCTCATAGTCATGTGAGAACCTATTAATCCATGTTTGGGTAAGTATGGGTCCATCTAGTTCATCTTATACACTACAAGTGAGTTTCCAAATGTGGAGTCACAGAGGTACATTTCGGACTCCTTACCTCTTCCGGTTCCCAAATTTGGTCCATTTGATGTTCCTCCCTTGGATTGAGACCGTTTCACTCATGTTTGTCCTCATAGTAATGTGGAGAACCTATTAATCCATGTTTGGGTAAGTATGGGTCCATCTAGTTCATCTTATACACTACAAGTGAGTTTCCACAATGTGGAGTCACAGAGGTACATTTCGGACTCCTTACCTCTTCCGGTTCCCAAATTTGGTCCATTTGATGTTCCTCCCTTGGATTGAGACCGTTTCACTCATGTTTGTCCTCATAGTAATGTGTAGAACCTATTAATCCATGTTTGGGTAAGTATGGGTCCATCTAGTTCATCTTATACACTACAAGTGAGTTTCCACAATGTGGAGTCACAGAGGTACATTTCGGACTCCTTACCTCTTCCGGTTCCCAAATTTGGTCCATTTGATGTTCCTCCCTTGGATTGAGACCGTTTCACTCATGTTTGTCCTCATAGTAATGTGGAGAACCTATTAATCCATGTTTGGGTAAGTATGGGTCCATCTAGTTCATCTTATACACTACAAGTGAGTTTCCACAATGTGGAGTCACAGAGGTACATTTCGGACTCCTTACCTCTTCCGGTTCCCAAATTTGGTCCATTTGATGTTCCTCCCTTGGATTGAGACCGTTTCACTCATGTTTGTCCTCATAGTCATGTGGAGAACCTATTAATCCATGTTTGGGTAAGTATGGGTCCATCTAGTTCATCTTATACACTACAAGTGAGTTTCCACAATGTGGAGTCACAGAGGTACATTTCGGACTCCTTACCTCTTCCGGTTCCCAAATTTGGTCCATTTGATGTTCCTCCCTTGGATTGAGACCGTTTCACTCATGTTTGTCCTCATAGTAATGTGGAGAACCTATTAATCCATGTTTGGGTAAGTATGGGTCCATCTAGTTCATCTTATACACTACAAGTGAGTTTCCACAATGTGGAGTCACAGAGGTACATTTCGGACTCCTTACCTCTTCCGGTTCCCAAATTTGGTCCATTTGATGTTCCTCCCTTGGATTGAGACCGTTTCACTCATGTTTGTCCTCATAGTCATGTGGAGAACCTATTAATCCATGTTTGGGTAAGTATGGGTCCATCTAGTTCATCTTATACACTACAAGTGAGTTTCCACAATGTGGAGTCACAGAGGTACATTTCGGACTCCTTACCTCTTCCGGTTCCCAAATTTGGTCCATTTGATGTTCCTCCCTTGGATTGAGACCGTTTCACTCATGTTTGTCCTCATAGTCATGTGAGAACCTATTAATCCATGTTTGGGTAAGTATGGGTCCATCTAGTTCATCTTATACACTACAAGTGAGTTTCCACAATGTGGAGTCACAGAGGTACATTTCGGACTCCTTACCTCTTCCGGTTCCCAAATTTGGTCCATTTGATGTTCCTCCCTTGGATTGAGACCGTTTCACTCATGTTTGTCCTCATAGTCATGTAGAACCTATTAATCCATGTTTGGGTAAGTATGGGTCCATCTAGTTCATCTTATACACTACAAGTGAGTTTCCACAATGTGGAGTCACAGAGGTACATTTCGGACTCCTTACCTCTTCCGGTTCCCAAATTTGGTCCATTTGATGTTCCTCCCTTGGATTGAGACCGTTTCACTCATGTTTGTCCTCATAGTCATGTGTAGAACCTATTAATCCATGTTTGGGTAAGTATGGGTCCATCTAGTTCATCTTATACACTACAAGTGAGTTTCCTCAATGTGGAGTCACAGAGGTACATTTCGGACTCCTTACCTCTTCCGGTTCCCAAATTTGGTCCATTTGATGTTCCTCCCTTGGATTGAGACCGTTTCACTCATGTTTGTCCTCATAGTAATGTGGAGAACCTATTAATCCATGTTTGGGTAAGTATGGGTCCATCTAGTTCATCTTATACACTACAAGTGAGTTTCCACAATGTGGAGTCACAGAGGTACATTTCGGACTCCTTACCTCTTCCGGTTCCCAAATTTGGTCCATTTGATGTTCCTCCCTTGGATTGAGACCGTTTCACTCATGTTTGTCCTCATAGTCATGTGGAGAACCTATTAATCCATGTTTGGGTAAGTATGGGTCCATCTAGTTCATCTTATACACTACAAGTGAGTTTCCACAATGTGGAGTCACAGAGGTACATTTCGGACTCCTTACCTCTTCCGGTTCCCAAATTTGGTCCATTTGATGTTCCTCCCTTGGATTGAGACCGTTTCACTCATGTTTGTCCTCATAGTAATGTGGAGAACCTATTAATCCATGTTTGGGTAAGTATGGGTCCATCTAGTTCATCTTATACACTACAAGTGAGTTTCCTCAATGTGGAGTCACAGAGGTACATTTCGGACTCCTTACCTCTTCCGGTTCCCAAATTTGGTCCATTTGATGTTCCTCCCTTGGATTGAGACCGTTTCAGTCATGTTTGTCCTCATAGTCATGTGGAGAACCTATTAATCCATGTTTGGGTAAGTATGGGTCCATCTAGTTCATCTTATACACTACAAGTGAGTTTCCTCAATGTGGAGTCACAGAGGTACATTTCGGACTCCTTACCTCTTCCGGTTCCCAAATTTGGTCCATTTGATGTTCCTCCCTTGGATTGAGACCGTTTCACTCATGTTTGTCCTCATAGTAATGTGGAGAACCTATTAATCCATGTTTGGGTAAGTATGGGTCCATCTAGTTCATCTTATACACTACAAGTGAGTTTCCACAATGTGGAGTCACAGAGGTACATTTCGGACTCCTTACCTCTTCCGGTTCCCAAATTTGGTCCATTTGATGTTCCTCCCTTGGATTGAGACCGTTTCACTCATGTTTGTCCTCATAGTAATGTGGAGAACCTATTAATCCATGTTTGGGTAAGTATGGGTCCATCTAGTTCATCTTATACACTACAAGTGAGTTTCCACAATGTGGAGTCACAGAG
Organism: Microthlaspi erraticum; assembly: GCA_902728155.2. Classification (NCBI taxonomy): domain Eukaryota; kingdom Viridiplantae; phylum Streptophyta; class Magnoliopsida; order Brassicales; family Brassicaceae; genus Microthlaspi; species Microthlaspi erraticum. Next base: position 13,159 of record CACVBM020000063.1, read on the forward strand.
GTACATTTCGGACTCCTTACCTCTTCCGGTTCCCAAATTTGGTCCATTTGATGTTCCTCCCTTGGATTGAGACCGTTTCACTCATGTTTGTCCTCATAGTCATGTGAGAACCTATTAATCCATGTTTGGGTAAGTATGGGTCCATCTAGTTCATCTTATACACTACAAGTGAGTTTCCACAATGTGGAGTCACAGAGGTACATTTCGGACTCCTTACCTCTTCCGGTTCCCAAATTTGGTCCATTTGATGTTCCTCCCTTGGATTGAGACCGTTTCACTCATGTTTGTCCTCATAGTAATGTGGAGAACCTATTAATCCATGTTTGGGTAAGTATGGGTCCATCTAGTTCATCTTATACACTACAAGTGAGTTTCCACAATGTGGAGTCACAGAGGTACATTTCGGACTCCTTACCTCTTCCGGTTCCCAAATTTGGTCCATTTGATGTTCCTCCCTTGGATTGAGACCGTTTCACTCATGTTTGTCCTCATAGTAATGTGGAGAACCTATTAATCCATGTTTGGGTAAGTATGGGTCCATCTAGTTCATCTTATACACTACAAGTGAGTTTCCTCAATGTGGAGTCACAGAGGTACATTTCGGACTCCTTACCTCTTCCGGTTCCCAAATTTGGTCCATTTGATGTTCCTCCCTTGGATTGAGACCGTTTCACTCATGTTTGTCCTCATAGTAATGTGGAGAACCTATTAATCCATGTTTGGGTAAGTATGGGTCCATCTAGTTCATCTTATACACTACAAGTGAGTTTCCTCAATGTGGAGTCACAGAGGTACATTTCGGACTCCTTACCTCTTCCGGTTCCCAAATTTGGTCCATTTGATGTTCCTCCCTTGGATTGAGACCGTTTCACTCATGTTTGTCCTCATAGTCATGTGAGAACCTATTAATCCATGTTTGGGTAAGTATGGGTCCATCTAGTTCATCTTATACACTACAAGTGAGTTTCCTCAATGTGGAGTCACAGAGGTACATTTCGGACTCCTTACCTCTTCCGGTTCCCAAATTTGGTCCATTTGATGTTCCTCCCTTGGATTGAGACCGTTTCAGTCATGTTTGTCCTCATAGTCATGTAGAAGCTATTAATCCATGTTTGGGTAAGTATGGGTCCATCTAGTTCATCTTATACACTACAAGTGAGTTTCCTCAATGTGGAGTCACAGAGGTACATTTCGGACTCCTTACCTCTTCCGGTTCCCAAATTTGGTCCATTTGATGTTCCTCCCTTGGATTGAGACCGTTTCACTCATGTTTGTCCTCATAGTCATGTGAGAACCTATTAATCCATGTTTGGGTAAGTATGGGTCCATCTAGTTCATCTTATACACTACAAGTGAGTTTCCTCAATGTGGAGTCACAGAGGTACATTTCGGACTCCTTACCTCTTCCGGTTCCCAAATTTGGTCCATTTGATGTTCCTCCCTTGGATTGAGACCGTTTCACTCATGTTTGTCCTCATAGTAATGTGGAGAACCTATTAATCCATGTTTGGGTAAGTATGGGTCCATCTAGTTCATCTTATACACTACAAGTGAGTTTCCACAATGTGGAGTCACAGAGGTACATTTCGGACTCCTTACCTCTTCCGGTTCCCAAATTTGGTCCATTTGATGTTCCTCCCTTGGATTGAGACCGTTTCACTCATGTTTGTCCTCATAGTCATGTAGAACCTATTAATCCATGTTTGGGTAAGTATGGGTCCATCTAGTTCATCTTATACACTACAAGTGAGTTTCCTCAATGTGGAGTCACAGAGGTACATTTCGGACTCCTTACCTCTTCCGGTTCCCAAATTTGGTCCATTTGATGTTCCTCCCTTGGATTGAGACCGTTTCACTCATGTTTGTCCTCATAGTAATGTGGAGAACCTATTAATCCATGTTTGGGTAAGTATGGGTCCATCTAGTTCATCTTATACACTACAAGTGAGTTTCCACAATGTGGAGTCACAGAGGTACATTTCGGACTCCTTACCTCTTCCGGTTCCCAAATTTGGTCCATTTGATGTTCCTCCCTTGGATTGAGACCGTTTCACTCATGTTTGTCCTCATAGTAATGTGGAGAACCTATTAATCCATGTTTGGGTAAGTATGGGTCCATCTAGTTCATCTTATACACTACAAGTGAGTTTCCTCAATGTGGAGTCACAGAGGTACATTTCGGACTCCTTACCTCTTCCGGTTCCCAAATTTGGTCCATTTGATGTTCCTCCCTTGGATTGAGACCGTTTCACTCATGTTTGTCCTCATAGTCATGTGTAGAACCTATTAATCCATGTTTGGGTAAGTATGGGTCCATCTAGTTCATCTTATACACTACAAGTGAGTTTCCACAATGTGGAGTCACAGAGGTACATTTCGGACTCCTTACCTCTTCCGGTTCCCAAATTTGGTCCATTTGATGTTCCTCCCTTGGATTGAGACCGTTTCACTCATGTTTGTCCTCATAGTAATGTGGAGAACCTATTAATCCATGTTTGGGTAAGTATGGGTCCATCTAGTTCATCTTATACACTACAAGTGAGTTTCCTCAATGTGGAGTCACAGAGGTACATTTCGGACTCCTTACCTCTTCCGGTTCCCAAATTTGGTCCATTTGATGTTCCTCCCTTGGATTGAGACCGTTTCACTCATGTTTGTCCTCATAGTAATGTGGAGAACCTATTAATCCATGTTTGGGTAAGTATGGGTCCATCTAGTTCATCTTATACACTACAAGTGAGTTTCCACAATGTGGAGTCACAGAGGTACATTTCGGACTCCTTACCTCTTCCGGTTCCCAAATTTGGTCCATTTGATGTTCCTCCCTTGGATTGAGACCGTTTCACTCATGTTTGTCCTCATAGTAATGTGGAGAACCTATTAATCCATGTTTGGGTAAGTATGGGTCCATCTAGTTCATCTTATACACTACAAGTGAGTTTCCTCAATGTGGAGTCACAGAGGTACATTTCGGACTCCTTACCTCTTCCGGTTCCCAAATTTGGTCCATTTGATGTTCCTCCCTTGGATTGAGACCGTTTCAGTCATGTTTGTCCTCATAGTCATGTGTAGAACCTATTAATCCATGTTTGGGTAAGTATGGGTCCATCTAGTTCATCTTATACACTACAAGTGAGTTTCCTCAATGTGGAGTCACAGAGGTACATTTCGGACTCCTTACCTCTTCCGGTTCCCAAATTTGGTCCATTTGATGTTCCTCCCTTGGATTGAGACCGTTTCACTCATGTTTGTCCTCATAGTAATGTGGAGAACCTATTAATCCATGTTTGGGTAAGTATGGGTCCATCTAGTTCATCTTATACACTACAAGTGAGTTTCCTCAATGTGGAGTCACAGAGGTACATTTCGGACTCCTTACCTCTTCCGGTTCCCAAATTGGTCCATTTGATGTTCCTCCCTTGGATTGAGACCGTTTCAGTCATGTTTGTCCTCATAGTCATGTGAGAAGCTATTAATCCATGTTTGGGTAAGTATGGGTCCATCTAGTTCATCTTATACACTACAAGTGAGTTTCCACAATGTGGAGTCACAGAGGTACATTTCGGACTCCTAACCTCTTCCGGTTCCCAAATT
>CACVBM020000064.1:0-16738 GCA_902728155.2 Microthlaspi erraticum
TAAAGTAAAGCATGCAAGTAATAAAAGTGAAATCAATAGGAGAGAAAGGCTAAGCAATAGGATAGTCTTAAGATAAGCAATTCAAGAAGCATGAAATCAATCAATTAGGGTTACCGCAATTAGGTGCTAATCTAGAACTTGAAACACTATGGTATGATCATTCCACTGTCGAGGCTCCGACCCCTTTGTTAATCTACCTAGTCGCTAAACTTTTGGTATGTCCCTAGGTGATTAAATCAAGCATTAGTTCGATAAGTTCAATTGTTCACAACCTACAAGTAAATCAACTTTCGCAGTCTAAAAGAGTTGCCCACCAAATACTAGTTCAGGCGAATGATACAGCACTGTCGAGGCTCAAATCAACCTAAAGGCATATGCTAATTGGCCAGATTAACAACAAGCATTAAGTATAAGCAAAGATGGAGATTATAAGTAAAACCCTAATTGTGATCAATCATCAAGCATACATGAATGCTATCCTTTGACTTCCTATCACTTAACAAGTAAACTACTCAGACATAGAGAAGGAACACGAATTCATATTCATAAGAACAGAGATTCGAATCCTCTCTAGAAAGAGAACAAGCAAGAACAAAGTAAAAGCAAGCAAAACTTTATTAAAGATGTAAAATAGATTGTGGTCTCTCTCCTTCTTGAGTTACAAGGCTAAAAAGAAGTATTTATAATGCTCTAAGTATGAAAGCGGCTAAACCTAATCTAGCTAGGTCGGCGCCGGCTTTGGGCTTGAATTGTGCGGATTGGGCTTCAAAAACGGCTTCGGGTCGACCGCGGCGTTCGGACGGTCGGTCGGGACGTCGGCCGGACAGTCGGGTCTTGGCCGAGTCGGAACGGTCGTGGCCGGATGATTTCACGGTCGGCCGGCGTGGTCGGCGGAGAAGATTTGGCCGATGGTTTCTCGGCCGGACGTGGGACGTTCTTCCCGGCTCGGACGGATGCATCGGCCGTGGTACGCGAGGGTTGCGCGGCCGCGAGGCTTGTTTCCCGGCTCGCGCGCATGGTCGTGCGCGGCGTGGCGTGACGGTTGTGGCTTGGCCGACCGCGGGACAATGTTTCCCGGGTCGTGTTGCGTGATCGGCCGGTTTGGACTTTGGCCGAGACTTCAGTCGGACGGATATTTGGCCGAGCGCGGAACATTCGTTCCTCGGCCAGCCGGACTGCGCGGTTGGGCGCTGATTCTCGATAGAGCCGTCTGGAGCAGTCTTCACTCTTTTGGCTATAACTCCTTTTCTACTCATCCAAATGAGCCATTCCAGTTGCGTTGGAAAGTTAACTCAATCAGAGCACGCAGGGAACTGGTCTTGATGAAATCCATTGAGTAGATCTTTTTCTAGCTCCATCCAAAGTTGATGCAGGGGCATTGAACTGGTTTAGAGTCCAAATCTCTGTTTTGCTCCATAATGCACCTTTTTACCTAAAATGACTCTTTGCACTATAAATCCATAAAAACTACCTTTTAACACAAGAATCCACTAGAAAACCATTAGAAAACCATAGTAAAATAGCATAAAAAGTAGGTAAAATAGAGGTATATCAACTCCCCCAGACTTAGATCTTTGCTTGTCCCCAAGCAAAAAGAATCTAAACTAGTGAAGAGGTTTTGAAAAACGTGGGAACTCTCTTGCTTCTTTGAAAATCCTGTGAAAGGTTCCTTTCCTGTATTCCACTAAGAACATAGTCAACATAAGGTTAGCTTCACATACACCCTGCAAGTTTAGCGAACAATACCAACCCAACTAGTCTCATCCAGCAATCCAAACTCTCTATTGCTAACCTCTTGCATAAATTTAAAGCGTGAGTTCTTTATCAAGGGAACATCGATCAATTGAACTTGTTCTTACCCACTTGATCTTCTCCAAGATTGTCTTTGAAGTGCAATGAGTTCTTTTCCTCTCTCTTTCTCACATCAGAACTTTGAAAGGTCAATTTCTCCCTACTTTTCTAGGGTATCATTTTATTTTTTCTATTGACCTTTCTTTCAACCACAGGATAAGTCTTTAGCTTGTTCCTTGTTTGATAAGGTATTCCATAAGACATGAAGGTACAGACATATGCATTCCTCATGCTTACTTGTTTTCCTTGTGCTCTTTGAGCTTTTCTCATAAACATTACTTACCATTTGGGATGGGAGAGAGAGGTGAACTCTTTAGACAAATCTCATTGAAAATCAAGCAAGGAACTGTCGACATGTATGCCAATCCCCTTGACAAGAGTTATTAAGATTGATTAAGGGTGAGGTTAACTCTAGATTGCTTGGTTACCTTAGAAATTTCGCTGAGCTAGCATGCGATCCACTCTAGGAGCTTCTGTTAGGCTTGTGCCTTCAGCTGATGTTTGCTCTAGGGTCATAGATTGTTAGCATGACACTATCAAATCTCAAAGCAAGTTCATTGTTCCCGGACTGGTTTTGACTCAATAAAACAGAAGTTTTGAAAAAGTGGGTTAGGAAAAACCAATTATAAGATCAAAACAACCATGAACAAACACATTAGTACCGACAATCCCCCCAGACTTAACTTGCACCGTCCCGGTGAAAGAAAATCCAATTAAGGGAGTTAAAGAAAGAGGTAATAAAGTGGTTGTGAATGTAAAAAGAAAGATGTAACCTGATTTGGTGTTACTTGAAGAATGGTGAATGCAGTGGAATGATGGTAGTGATGGAATGCAAGTGTGGTGAGGTGGGATGGGTGAGATGCAGATGGAATGAGATGGGATGGTGTGTTGGGCGGCTTGAGAGGACATGGGCGAGCGTGGAGAGGTTCTGCTCGGCCATCTAAGTCGCGCCAACTATGAACATTCTTCTTGTGGTATATCTTCTTTACCATTGTGTGGTTCTTAGATTCCTGTTCCAAAACTCAAAACAAAACTAGACATTAACTAAAACTAATTGAAAAGAAAAGTAAAGAAAAACACCTTTCATGGGTTGCCTCCCATGCAGCGCTTCTTTTGAGTCATTAGCTTGACTGATAGGATCTCTTAGTTGGAGATGGGGTAAGGGCACGGCCTGAGACATAGTCTTTTAGTTCTTGTCTCATTGTGACCTTGAGTGTGGTCTGGTGGCTCTCTTGGGCGGCCTTGGGCAGTGATGAGGTAAGACAGCTTGTTTGGTGAGATGAATGGTATGGTCTTGTAAAAGACTGTCTTGTCAACATTGGCTAAGGACATTCGCCGGTTTGGAAGGTCCATGACAGCTCCAGCAGTGGCCAAAAAGGGTCGGCCTAGTATCAATGGTGTGTCACATCCTCCTTGAATGTTTATGACATGAAAGTCCACCGGGATCTTGATATCTCCAATCTCTAGAAGAACATCAACAACAACTCCTCTTGGCTTGGCTATAGTATGGTTAGCAAGTCCAATACTAATTTGAGCAGGTTGCAAGCGTGTGATGCCAAGGAGTTTGGCGGTTTGGGTTGGCATGAGGTTTATGCAAGAGCCAGAATCGCATAGTGTTCTATCAAAGTAATGACCATTTACTTGACAGGGAATAGAGAATTGACCTGGGTCTTCAATCTTGTAGAGGGTCTTGAAGGTTGGCTGAACTTTAGCTTTCTCAAAAAGCTCTTTGATGTCCTGAATGGGTAGTCTCATGCTGGCTGGAAGAGTTTGGACAAACTGATTGAACTCAGCAAGCTTCTCTCTTGATATGGAATTGACATACCACTGGGTGGTGGTGATGATGGTGGTGATGGTGGTTGATTGACTCCATGAGGGGCAATGGGAAATCGTGCCTTCCTGAAAAGTTGGTGTATCTCTTCTTTGTTTTCACTAGTTGTGAAAAAGAACTCCACTAGACCATGTTTATCCCAAGCTTCTTCAAAAGTGACATAGAATGGAAGTGATTTCACCTTAGCATTGAACTCTTTAAGCTTCATGGGGCTTATCTTGTTGGGATCAATGGGATCATACTGCCAAGTATCTTCTTCTTCAGTAGGTGGTGATGGTCTTTGCATTGCTTCCAGTCTTGGAAGTGTAGAAGCTTGACTTCTTGGTGAGAAACGAGGGTCTCTAGGGCTTGGTGTATCCATGCTCTGTTTTGGGGAAGCATTGATGTCGATGCTCTGCTCTTCATCTTCATCATTCAATTGTTCCTCATACTCTCTTTCTTCTTCTTCATTGTCCTCATGGACTTGAGTAGTGCTTCTTCTTGTGATGGCATTGCAATAAAAGGGAGGGTGGTTGGGTGTTGGACTCCTCTCTCTCTTGTAATTGGCATGAGATGATCCTTCAAGGGCTTGTAGGCGGTTGTAGATTGATCCAAGATGTTTGCTATTGCCATAGCTAGTATCTTCAATTCTCATGCTCTTGTTCAGCAACTCTTGATATTTGGAAGCAACATCAAGCTTAACTAGGGTCAAAGATCGATCATGATCCTCTCTTAACTTCTTAATGTCTTCATCAAGCTTGATCACTTGCTTGAATAGGACTTCAGATTTGTTTCCAAGGCTCTCATGGATGAAATCGATTCTTCTCTCCATCTTCTTTGTACTCTCTTCTTGATTTCTCAAGTACTCTTGAAGCATATCTTCAATCTTGGTTTGGCGCGCAGCTTGGTAGCTCTCCCTTGGGAAAAGTGGTGTCTTGTTTATGTCTGGTGATGATGGATGGTGTTGTGAATAGCTTGGGCGTGGTGGTGGGACATAAATAGGACCTTTGCAAATCTGTGAGGAAAGCTCCTTTGTATCCATTCCAAGTCTTGAAAGCATGTTGGGCATTGAACTTAGCCCAGTCTTTGGCTTGTCCAGCTAGAGATAGTTGGAAAAGTTGTATCTTCTTGGGGTTGTCTCCAAGTCCATAGTCATGGCAAAGCTGCTCAAAGTTGCATAGATGCTCCTTTGCACACTCTGAAGTAGAATTGTAGAAAGGATTCCTCTCCACATGCTTGATTAGCTCTTCATTCAAACTTCAGGATGGGGTGGTATGCCTCCCCATTCTTCTTCATCACGCTCTCTCTCCAGCTGATGAGAGTAGTGGTGGTACTTGGATTTGAAAGGTGGTCCTTGCAAATCTCTTCAAGAAAGCTTCTCTAAAATCGATCCATGACTCGATTGTAGAGAGTGGCTCATGCTGCGCCCAATCTAGTGCTGGTCCAGCTAGTGATGTGCTGAATAGCATCATCTTCTTCTCAAAGTCAAAAACTCCATAGGAATCACAAAGATTGTCAAAGTGATCTATGTGCTCCAGCGCATACTCTGAAAACAGATCATGGAATTGATCTCTCTTCACGAACTCGATCAGCTCAGGGTTAATCTCCTCTTCTGGTGTGGCTAGAAGGTGTCTTCTTGGTGTGATGCGGCTTGGCTAGACGTCTCCAGGTCGGCTGCTTCAAGGTAAGGAAGAAGTTTCTTCTTTGTCTTCAAAGGGATGGTCTTGGAGGACTATCCCATGAAGGTGGTGGTGCTTGAGGGCTTGAACATCTCTTGTTCGCTCAAGAGGTGCTTTGAGGTGGTATGTGGCGAATTGGCATCGCCTTTATAGGGGAAGGGCTTGTGGCTCCTTCTCCATATCTAACTAGGAAAACCTGAAAAGCTAAAAACAAAAAGGAAAAACCAAATCAAAGAAAAAGGAAAAATAACAAAAAAAAAAGGAAAAGTGAAACCCTAGACTAGCTCTCTTGCAAGAACTTGTAGGTGCGAATTGGTCCCCGGCAACGGCGCCAAAAACTTGATCGCGGGATCAGGTCTTCCCCTTTCCTATCCTTCTCACCACTCCAAGAAGGCTCCCTGCCCAAGAGCCTCACAGAGCCTCTTCTTACGAGCCAAGGGAAGGAGAAGACAACACGCAGAGAAGGAGGAAGACTTCCAAGGCCAGACGCTCCAGCTCGACCACCGGACTCGATCGAGTCCAAACAGAGGAAACTCAACTCGGTCGAGCTGACCTGGAGGAGCCCCAGTTTGAGGATCCGGATTTGAGTACGATCCCAGCCTTACCAGGAGCCTCCCCGGAGTAGATGGAACCCCTATGGACAGTACGAGCTACCAATGCTCCACCAAGGCCAAGGAGCCACACACTTTGAGGAAGAGGAAGAGGAAGAGCAAGCTCGATCGAGCTGCCAGACAGTCGAGTGGAGTGCTCCTGATGGCCGTCTACCATCTCCAGACCACGACCTAGCCTCCCAGTTCTTTGGGGGGCACTGAGGTATCCAAACACCAACCCTTGTATATACCATTTCATATTTTCTTGCATTTGTTCTTGTTTTTCTTGGTTTTGCCCTCTTGAATCTTTCACTAAATTTTTCTCACACAAGGGACTGTGTGATTTAAGTTTGGGGGAGGGTTCAAGAGATGATTTAACCTTGTTTTCTTTGTTCTTAGTTTTTCATTCATCTTTTGCATAGAAAAACCAAAAAAATCATAAAATTTTCAAAAAAATCCAAAAATATTTTCATCTTTTTGCATTCATATTTGTTAGATTGTTTAGGATTGCATTTTTCACTTGCATTGTTGATTTGACTTTGAAAACTTGTTCCATCATTTGCGATTTCTTGAGTGCCCTGTTTTTAGATTCTTTTGTGCATTAGGGTGAGATTGATTGAGCAGCAAGAACCATGTTTATCTTGATCATATCACTGCATGCACATCTCATTCAACCATTGCTGTGATTTGATGCATTTCCCTATCTATTTGAACCATAACTTGATCTTTAATTACCAATGCTTGCATTTGATTTCAACTCATGGCTACCACATACATATCTGGACATTCTTTACCTTTCATATCCCTTTGCTTGTCCAGATAGCTGATCTCTATCTTTGAGACAGTTACCACACCTTAAACCTAAGCCTTTTCATTTCAAACCCCATATTATCTCTTGTGCGAATTGTGAGAACCTTTCTTGGCTTTGCTTAGCATAAGGTGTTGTGTTTAAACCGGCAGGGGCAGTAGTTCTAGTTGTCTAGTTCTCTTGGGATTGTTTTCAGGCTAAGTTTGGGGGTGCCAACTCGAGCTCGATCGAGTTGGGTGTCAAAAACCAGAAAAGTGGTAAAAGTTGGGAAAATCCAAAGGAAAAAGAGTTTAAGTCCAGGGAGTTGGCAGTGTTAAAAGGGTCTAGTAAAGGTTTGGGAAGTTAAAAAAAGGAAGTAAAAAGGGTTCTAAGTAGAATGAAAAGAAGGCAAAGCCTCAAGTGTCAAAAAGGAAAGAAAAGTTCCCTAAGTGTTTAGAAAATCCCAAACCGCTAGATGTTACCTCAAGAAGCCTCTCCCTAGGAAGTTCTTAAAAGAAAAGTGAGCAAAGCTCCTCAGTTTCAAAGGCGAAATGCCAAAAAGGGTAGTTAGGATTTTGTTCTAAAAAGCTCTAAGTGTTGAACTCGATCGAGTTAGGATTAGGCGGCTCGAGCTGCTGTTCTTGCATCATCTTTGGTTCTAACACTTAGCCTTCTGCCAAAGCAAAGCCACTTTCTTGAGAGATCCCTGTTACTAAACCACCATACAAAAGAGACCCTCTTTGTCTCTTAACCCATAAACCCTTGAAACCAAATGAGTTGATTGATCTTGCATGTTTTTGGTTCACTGTTTTTGCTTAATGAATGTTAAAGGGATTTGCTGATTTGAATGCACTTGTTTGAGTGACTGTGAAGTGGGATTGATGTTGATAAGCATGGTTAAATCTTAATGAATATCTCTCACCTTGTTGCATTCTAGAATCTCTAAGTTGGACATTTAGCAAATCGCTTTTGAGGACATGTTTTTAAGTGTTGAATCAGCTTGTTTTCAAACCTCATCTCTTTCTTGTTCTATTTGTTTGCTTGAGGGCAAGCAAAGTTCAAGTTTGGGGGTGTTGATGTACTTGCATTTTACATAGTTTTAGCACATCTTTTATGCATCTTTTGCATAGTTTTAGCTTTCATTTGCATCATATCTTGTTCCTTTTCTCTTCTTATGCATTCATGTTAGTTTTAGGTTGCATTTGCATACATATGCATGTTTGGTCCTTTGAAATAGGTCTTTTGGAGCATTCTGGAGCATATGGGACATGAAGGAGCATGGAGGGACTTGGCACATGGAAGCAGCTCAACTGGATACGCAAAGGAAGAAGGGAGAAGCCATCTTGAAGACCAGCTCGACCCTCTACTCGACCGGCCAAGCTTCAACTCGATCGAGCTGAGAAGTCAAAGTCAAACCCGAAAAATGTTGCTTCCCCCTTGACTTCCTTTGACCCTAAACCTAATCCTCTTGTATTTAAAGGCTCTAAGCCACGAAAAAACCACCAAGCTTTAGATTATTATTGTTTTAGTTCTTTTAATTTATTGTTTTCTTTAGATCTCTCTGTATTTAAGGCTCAAGTGTCCAAAAAGGAAGGAAAAGTTCCCTAAGTGTTTAGAAAATCCCAAACCGCTAGATGTTACCTCAAGAAGCCTCTCCCAAACCGCTAAACCCTTGACTTTCCTTTGACCCTAAACCTAATCCCCTTTGTATTTAAAGGCTCTTAGCCATGAAAAAACCAAAAAAGCTTTAGATTACTTTTGTTTTAGTCTCTCTTAATTTATTGTACTTTTACTTTTTAGAGATCTAATCCTATCTTTGTGTTCTTGAAGCTCTTGCTTCTTGAATCTTAGATCCTGGATAATCTCTCTTGTATTTGCACTTGCTTATTTCAATAAAAGTTGTTTAATTTCATCTCCTCTTTCTTATGATGTCTCTTTTATTGCATTTGCTTGTGTTTACATTCATGTGTAGTGAGTGGTTACCCATTGGGGTTTGAGATGGGATAGATTAGAGGTTCCATATGCTTAATCCTTCTAGCTTATGGTCTTAATCTAGATTCTCTCTCTTTTGGATAGATCTTAAGGCTACATGACCACTACCCCTGGCTTGTAAGTCCTTAGGCGACTCCCCACACGAAAGTGATGGCATTCGCTGGAAAAGATCCACACGAAAGTGATGGCATTAGCCGCCTCTAGAAAAGACCTAGCACTATATATATGGATTTTTAGCCTCTTGAGAAAGAGAGCCGCCCTTGTATTTCGATTTCCTACTCTAAGTTTTATTGCAATCATGTTTTCTTCATCTCTATGTGTGTTTGCTTTGATCATGTCTGAGTAATCCACTAGTTAGGTTGCTAGGGTTACTATTCAATGAGTTGCTTGCATGATCTTTGATTTCAATGATTAGCTAGGGATTATATTAGAGTCTTTGTCTCGTCTTGTGCACTTAACTAATGCTGATTGCTTTACCGCGCATCTAGTAATCCGATCTTAGGTTGATTTGAGCCTCGACAGTGCTGTATCATTCGCCGGACATATTCTTTGACAAGCTAGGTTTCTTAGACTGCGAAAGTTGATCTATCTATATCTAGTGAACTGTATCAGAACCTATTCATTCTAATGCTTGATCTAATCACCTAGGGACATACCAAAAGTTTAGCGACTAGGTAGATTAGCAAAGGAGCCGGAGCCTCGAAAGTGGAATGGTTTTATATTCGTGATCTGTGTTCTAGATGGTTCTTAATATCCCAATATCCCTAATCAATTAATCTATCATTGTTTCATTGATCATTGCTTGCTTCTCTGCGATAGCCCCTATGACCTAGCGCTTTTCCTTTATTGCTTACAACCTCGTTATACTTGCTAGTTCGGTTCACCATTACAACCTCAATCATACTTTTGTTTTAGCTTGATCCAAAATCCATAGTTCAAAGTGTACTCAATAGCCAGTCCTTGTGTTCGATACCCATACTTCCGCGATCTGTGCACTTGCAGAGGTCTAGGAGTTTGGTAAAACCTGACTCCGCATCAAGTTTTTGGCGCCGTTGCCGGGGACTGCAGCAGTACCTTTGGAACTCGACTAGGATCTAGTCTAGAACCTTTTCCTGTTTTACTTTTCTTTTGCTTTTGAATTTTTTTTTGATTTCTTTTCTTTGATTTTTACTTTTGTTTTTGTTTTTCCCTTTTGATTTAACTTGTTTCCAAGACTCTTTTCAGGTGCATGACTAGGAGGTCCAACAAGGACAACCTAGTTGAACATCCAGAGATAGACAAGCTTGAGAAGCAACTTAGGAAGCAGAAAGCCCAAGAGATGGCCGACGAAGCAGCTCGCGCTCACGCCGCTGAAGTGGCGCGCGCTCAAGAAGAAGGAAGAGATCCACCTCCTCCTCCTCCTAATCCCTGCTGGAGATGTGAACGCACAACCCCAAGCTGGAGCACCTACAATCGGAGACTATGACTCTGCCGATGCTTTCTTCATGGATAGAAACCCTATCCATCCACCACTTCCTGCAAGGAATGACTATGAGATCAAGCCTCAGATCATTGCATTGGTTAGACAGAACCAATTCAATGGACTTCCAGCTGAGCACCCTCTTGATCACATAGAAAACTTTGAAGAAATTTGCAGCACTACAAGATCCAATGGAGTCTCTGCTGACTACCTTAAGTGCAAGCTCTTTTCATTCTCTCTTGGCGACAAAGCTTCAAGATGGTTGAAGTCTCTGCCAGCTCACTCCATCACCACTTGGGATGAGTACAAGGCTGCATTCATCAACCACTTCTACACCAAACAGAGATCAATTTCTGTGAGAACAAGATCTCCAACTTTCGCCAAGCAACAATGAATCTTTCTATGAGGCGCTAGATCGATTCAAGGAGTACATTAGGGACTGCCCTAATCATGGTTTCAATGAGGGAAACCTATGGAACATCTTCTATCGTGGCATAGACCACAAGTACAAGCTTTCATTGGATACACTGCAAGCAATGGAAACTTCATGACCAAGACTGTTGATGAAGCTAAGGTTCTTATTGAGAATCTTGCAGCTAGTGATTGTAACAACTGTCCTGATTATGACCGCTCAAGCCGCACCACTACTAGCTCCCCTGATTCTTTTCAAATGACTGAACTCAAGAACATGATGGCTCAAGTTCTTAAGGGACAGCTCAAGCATATCAATGCAATAGAAGGGATGAGTGATGCTAATGAAGATTCATCAAGAGAATGCATGGGAGATTTCTCTAATGAAGCCAATGAAGAAGATGTGAACTACATTGGAAACTATGGGAACAAGGGATACAATCCAAGCTATCGCCCAAACCCCAACATGTCTTATAGAAACCCCAATGTGGAGAATCCTCAAGACCAAGTGTATCCTCCAAGGTATCCACAACAACAAAGACCTCCTTACCAATCTCAAGGAAGTCAATTTCAGCCAAGGCAAGGATATGAGCAGAGATCATCATATCCGCCCAAGGAGCCATATGCTTCTTCACCAAATCAAGCTCCTCCAAACCAACAAGGTGGGAGATTTGAAGGAATCCTCCAACAGATCATGGATGGCCAGAAGAGAAACACTAAAGAGATGTATGAGAAGATGGACACTTTGTTCAGCAATCTCAACACCAAGTATGATGCTGTTGCCACTCATGTGAAGAAACTAGAGACTCAAGTCACTCAAACTATGGAAGCTGTTAAGAGACAGGAAGCTGAATCCAAGAAGTCCTTTTGCAACTCAGCCGCCATAGAAGAAAGATTTGAAGACCAAGTTCCAGAATGGATGCTTTCAAAACCTACTGTTGATTGCATGATTTGGCCTGAAGAGAATTACCCAGAGAGAGAGTCCAATCGAGCTAGAAAGAGAAGACTCTTCCCAAAGATTATCCCCAAGACAGATAACTCAGGAAAGTTTGTGTGCCTTGTATCATCAAAGGTAACATTCTTGAGCAATCTTTGTGTGACACAGGAGCCAATGTGAACATCATGTCTAAGAGGATAGCTGACAAGATAGGCCTCACCAAGATAGAGCCATCATCCATCTCCATCAACTATGCTGATTCATTCTCACAAACACCCTATGGCTTTGTGCCTAATGTGATGGTGCAGATTGGAAATTGCTCTATCCCTACTGATTTCCAGATTGTGGAAATGAGAGAGAGTAGCCATAGACCTCTCATATTTGGAACCCCTTTCCTGTCTACTGTGGGTGCCATATTTGATTTCCCCAATCAAAGAATCTCTTTCAACAAGGTGAACAAGGGTATGTTCTTCCCTATGTGTTCAACAAAGAACTCTTTTGTTGACATGGTCCAAGAGGAGAAAGCTACTTTGAAGCCACCCCAAGAAGGAGAAACTGAAGAAACAATCAAGGAAGATCCCATTCCTAAGCCCAAGCAGCTTGCCAAACAAGCAAGGAGTAAGACTAAGGCCCCTACACCAAAACCGCCCAAGGGATCAACCAAGATTGAAGATGAGGCCAAGCCAAGAAGGAAGGTTAGAAAAGCCTAGGTCTGGCCGCAACATGAAGCTTCTATTCCCAAAGGAGCTTATTGATGAGAATCTAGAAGGATTCAAGGAGAGAGTGACAAGAACTCTAAAGCTTTTTCCTAAGGCAGTAGTGCCAAGGGACATTCATGGAGAGATTGTCTATCCAGCTGTGAATCACCCACCAGATACTCATTGCAAGGAGAAAAGACTTGGAGGATCAAGATGCCTCTTGTCTCCATCTTCTCCTGAGCGCCAAGCCTTACAGTCAAGCTAAAGACTTAAAACAAGCGCTGCATGGGAGGCAACCCATGAGGTACTTTTACTTTTCTTTCTTTAATTTTCTTAGTTTTTGTTTTGCTTTTGTGTTTTCTTTGTTTTAAGATAGGATAGAAGGAGAAAAAGGTGTGAAAACACAATCCGCGCCAAAACATTGGCCGCGGACGCGCAAAAGAAATTTTGGCCGAGCAAATTCCAATCTGGCCGACCGTCACGGTCGAGCCGGGAAGGAATAAGCCGTGCTCGGCCGGATCATCTACTTGCGCGACAGAAAACGTTCGAGCGCCACGCGCGAACCGGGAAAGATTCGGCCGCGATCGGCCAAACATTTTCGTATCGAACGGCCATATCGAGAGATCGCGTCCGAACGCGCAGTCCGGCTGGCCGAGGAACGAATGTTCCGCGCTCGGCCAAAACCGTGTTCGTCCGACTGAAGTCTCGGCCAAAGTCCAATACCTCGGCCGATCACACAGCACGACCCGGGAAACATACGCCCGCGGTCGGCCAAGTTCCAAACGTTCACGCCACACCGCGCACGACCAAAGCGCGCGAGCCGGGAAACAAGGCCTCGCGGCCGCGCAACCCGTTCCGCGTGCCACGGCCGATGCATCCGTCCGAGCCGGGAAAGAACGTCCCACGTCCGGCCGAGAATCCTCATCGGCCAAATCTCAATCCGCTCGACCACGCCGACCGACCGTGAATCCGTCCGACCCCGACCGTTCCGACTCGCCACGAACCCGACTGTCCGGCCGATCGTCCCGCACGACCGTCCCAACGCCGCGGTCGACCCGAAGCCCTTTTTGAAGCCCAAACTTATGTTTTCAAGCCCGGCTTAACCCTAGCCGCCTCTAGAAAAGACCTAGCACTATATATATGGATTTTTAGCCTCTTGAGAAAGAGAGCCGCCCTGTATTTCGATTTCCTACTCTAAGTTTTATTGCAATCATGTTTTCTTCATCTCTATGTGTGTTTGCTTTGATCATGTCTGAGTAATCCACTAGTTAGGTTGCTAGGGTTACTATTCAATGAGTTGCTTGCATGATCTTTGATTTCAATGATTAGCTAGGGATTATATTAGAGTCTTTGTCTCGTCTTGTGCACTTAACTAATGCTGATTGCTTTACCGCGCATCTAGTAATCCGATCTTAGGTTGATTTGAGCCTCGATAGTGCTGTATCATTCGCCGGACATATTCTTTGACAAGCTAGGTTTCTTAGACTGCGAAAGTTGATCTATCTATATCTAGTGAACTGTATCAGAACCTATTCATTCTAATGCTTGATCTAATCACCTAGGGACATACCAAAAGTTTAGCGACTAGGTAGATTAGCAAAGGAGCCGGAGCCTCGAAAGTGGAATGGTTTTATATTCGTGATCTGTGTTCTAGATGGTTCTTAATATCCCAATATCCCTAATCAATTAATCTATCATTGTTTCCTTGATCATTGCTTGCTTCTCTGCGATAGCCCCTATGACCTAGCGCTTTTCCTTTATTGCTTACAACCTCGTTATACTTGCTAGTTCGGTTCACCATTACAACCTCAAACCATACTTTTGTTTTAGCTTGATCCAAAATCCATAGTTACAAAGTGTACTCAAAATCCATAGTTACAAACTGGCTATTGATTTCACGGTCGTGGCCGGATGATTTAACGGTCGGCCGGCGTGGTTGGATGAATGAAGATTTGGCCAATGGTTTCTCGGCCGGACGTGGGACGTTCTTTCCCGGCTCGGACGAATGCATCGGCCGTGGTACGCGAAGTGGGTTGCGCGGCCGCGAGGCTTTGTTCCCCGGGTCGCGCGGCATGGTCGTGCGCAGCGTGGCATGAAACGGTTGTAGCTTGGCCGACCGCGGGCTCATGTTTCCCGGGTCGTGATATGTGATCGGCCGGTCGGTTTCGAACTTTGGCCGAGCGTGAAACAATAGTTTCTCGGCCAGCCGGTCTGTGCGGTTGGACGCTGATTCTTGATAGGCCGTTCCAGTTGCGTTGGAAAGTTAACTCAATCAGAGTAGATCTTTTTCTGGGCCCTCTTAAAGTTGGTGCTTCTGCATGGAGCGGCTTGAAGTGCAAATCCTATGGTTTTGCTCCAAAATGCATCATTTCACCTGTTTAGACTCTAGACACTATAAACACAGTAAAACTACCTTTTTAGATAGAAAACCTGCCAAAAACCATTAGAAAACAATGCTAAAACAGTATAAAAAGCATATAAAATAGAGGTATATCAGAAACTTAGGGAAATTTAGGGCTAGATTTTGATGTAAGACGAATGAATCGTAAGCAAGGATTTGGCTAAATGGAATTGTATTAAACGGATGAAAATGGTTACAATGAATTCCCAGAAGAGAGAAAGAACTAAGTTCAGAAGAAAATACAAGGTAAAATGATAGTAATTAGGTCTCAAATGATCGGAAGAAGGTCTGAAAAAAGTCCTTTGATCCGACTCCTTCCAGCTCCTTTTATAGCTCCAGAAGTAGCTACGATCCACCTCCGCGTATCTCGCCACGTGCAGCTAACGATCCCGGTGATCTCGGACCAGACCGGATTTGGAGGAGATCTTCTTTGACTTCGTCTTTCTTCGCAGTGCAGACCTGGTCTTTGATCGAGCTGGAGCTCGTCTTTACGTCAACCGGAATAGCTCGGATGGCAGTTAGCTGGCTTATGAGGGAGTCGCTTGGTGGGCTCGAGGTCTTCTTGCTGGGCTTGAGTGGGCCTGGACTTCAATCTTGGATCAAGGTAATGGGCCCTTACGGGCTAGATTCCAGGTGTGGAATTTGGGTCCAACACCGGTGGAGAAAAACTTGGCGAGAAACGCCTTCTTGCACTCATCCCAAGTGGTGATTGTGCCATGGGGCAGGCTCTTCTCCCATTGGTGAGCCTTGTCAGAAAGAGACAGAGGGAAGAGTCTCAGCTTGATGGCATCTTCAGAGACACCATTGATCTTAGTCAAGTCACATAACCTATCAAACTCATCAAGGTGATCAATGGGGTCTTCACTTGGCAACCCATGGAACATCTAGTACTGGACAAGGTTGATCATACCCAGCTTAAAACTCCTTGTATCAAGGCTTCTCTTGATATTGGGCTTCTCAATGCCTAGCCAACCCTTTCCCAAGGTGGAGGCTATCAACCAAGGAATGATCTCAGAAACAGGGGGTTAGCCAGTGAGAATCAAACCTTGGAGGCTATAGGATCATTGCCCAAACTAATCCATCCAACCCCTTAGACCTCTATGTCTAGAGCAAGAGATATTGGAGCTCTTAGTGGATCTTTTCCAGCGAATGCCATCACTTTCGTGTGGGGAGTCGCCTAAGGACTTACAAGCCAGGGGTAGTGGTCATGTAGCCTTAAGATCTATCCAAAAGAGAGAGAATCTAGATTAAGACCATAAGCTAGAAGGATTAAGCATATGAAACCTCTAATCTATCCCATCTCAAACCCCAATGGGTAACTACTCACTACACATGAATGTAAACACAAGCAAATGCAATAAAAGAGACATCATAAGAAAGAGGAGATGAAATTAAACAACTTTTATTGAAATAAGCAAGTGCAAATACAAGAGAGATTATCCAGGATCTAAGATTCAAGAAGCAAGAGCTTCAAGAACACCCTGCACAAGTTAGCAAACATGAGAGAAGGATACTTGCATTTTACATAGTTTTAGCACATCTTTTATGCATCTTTTGCATAGTTTTAGCTTCCATTTGTATCATATCTTGTTCCTTTTCTCTTCTTATGCATTCATGTTAGTTTTAGGTTGCATTTGCATACATATGCATGTTTGGTCCTTTGAAATAGGTCTTTTGGAGCATTCTGGAGCATATGGGACATAAGGAGCATGGAGGGACTTGGCGCATGGAAGCAGCTCAACTGGACACGCAAAGGAAGAAGGGAGAAGCCATCTTGAAGACCAGCTCGACCGTCCACTCGACCAACCGGTCGAGTTCCTCAACTCGACCGGCCAAGCTTCAACTCGATCGAGCTGGGGAGTCAAAGTCAAACCCGAAAAATGTTGCTTCCCCCTTGACTTTCCTTTGACCCTAAACCTAAATCCTCTTGTATTTAAAGGCTCTAAGCCACGAAAAAACGAAATTAAGCTTTAGATTATTTTGTTTTAGCTTTCTTTAATTTTTATTGTCTTTACCTTTTAGCAACCCTAATCCATCTTTGTGTTCTTGAAGCTCTTGCTTCTTGAATCTTAGATCCAGGATAATCTCTCTTGTATTTGCACTTGCTTATTTCAATAAAAGTT